>RBNI01004501.1:0-13937 GCA_003990745.1 Jimgerdemannia flammicorona | reverse complement strand
CCACCCCCTATCCGATCCCTCTAGAGGGTCCCCCCCCCTCCCCAACAGCACTTGATCCTACCTCCAGTAGTTCTCTTGATATCTTGTACATAAAAGGGTCCTTCCCATTTGGGCTCTAGTTTTCATAACCATGAGACTTCTACTATATTTTAATATAGTAGAACCTTTTCTCTGATTTGAATGAGTTTTAGAGTCTTGTAATTCTTTTTTGTATTCTTTCTTATTAGTACTTGTAACTTGATGATGTAATCTTCTGCCTTCTTCCTGATTTGATATAGTCTCCAGATTTCTGAGTCAATCTATCACCAAGTTAGGTCTAGATTTGTGGCTAAGGTTCCATTAGAATCTTCTTCTCTGAAGAGCAGTTCTCTTGGGGTAAAGTGTATACTCTGTGACCATATATCTTATAGAATAGAGAGGGTAGTTGAGAGGTAGTTATCCTAATTCTCATATATATTTGAGATCTTGGCCAGGATATTCTTGAGGGTCTTGTTTGTTCTTTCTGTCTATTCATTTCCTTGAGAGTGATATGCAGTAGTCTTGATATGCTGAATTTTATATTTCTGATACATTATTTCATGAAATCTGTTGATAGATTCTGTATGTGGTCTGTGGTGATTTGTCTTGATGTCTTATAGTGACAGATGATTTCTCAGTACAGGAAGTTAGCAATAGAGAGAACATTGACTTCTTGTAATATTTCTGCTTCTATCCATTTGGTAAAGAGATCTACAATAACTATAATATAGTAGTTTTCTGATAGAGTTACTGGTAGTAGTCCAATGATGTCTATTGCAATGTGGTGGAAGAAGATAGGCTCAATTCTTGATAATCTGGATATCTGGTCTTACTGATTTTATTTCTATTTTTGGCACTTATCATACTCTTTGACAAATTGGTATAGGTTTTCTTCCATCTTAGGCCACTACATAGTTCTTCTTATCTTATTATATGTATTGATTCCTCCTAGATATCCTTATTCATATACTTCCTTTATTACTTAATACTTCTTATGTTTCGATATGATGAGCTTTCCTTCTTTTCTGAGTATAGTATTGTCTAGTTCAAATTGTTTCCAAGTCCAGTTGATAATAGTGATAGTTCAGAGTTCAAGGTGGTTGAACATCTTCTACTGTCCAAGATAGCTAATTAATCCATAGTATAGCTCCTTATTCATATTGAATAGTCTTAATGGAGATATTTCAGAGTATCCTTAAAAGTGTATCAGTATTGGCATTAGTTCTTCCTAAGTAGTATTTAATAGTACAGTTATACTCTTATAGTCTGTAGATCTATCTGGTATATATTTCTTTGAGGTTTAGAGTGTAGAATAGTCAGGTGAGAGCAGAATAATCTGTTTGAATAGTGAAGTATTTCTTGGCTAGGTAGTAGTAGAACTTATCTACTGCCCAGACTACTGCTAAGTATTCAAGCTTATATAACTCATAATTCTGTTCTACTCTACAGGTATCTCAACTTATATAGTAGATGATATATTTGTATCTATCTTTCTTCTGAGTTAGTACTACTCTAAGTCCTAGGTTCTAATCTAGTCTTCTGAGGATGGGTGCTTGGGTCAACCTGATCTTGAGTTCATTGAAGGTTTCTTAATATTCTTTAGTCCATTTAAATTTGATCTCCTTCTTCAGTAACTCATAGATAGGTACTGCAATATTAGAGTATCCTTTGATGAATCTTCTGTAGTAGGAGGCTAGTTCAAGGAAGACATGAACTTCTATAGTTTTTCTAGGTCTTGGGTAGACTGCAATAGTCTCAATCTTCATAGGGTCTATGTGAATTCCAGTCTAATTGATGATATATTCTAGGTAGGTGATTTTTTGAGTTACAAACTTATACTTCTTGGACTTAATATAGAGGTCATACTCCTTGAGCTTCTTAAGAGCTAGCTGTATATGTATAATTGATATATTCCTATGTAGTATTACTGAAGATGATTATAGCAATGATATAGACAAAGAGCTATTTTCCAATTTTATTACTAAAGACTCTATTTATCATTTACTGAAAACTTACTGGAGCATTGCATATTCCAAATGCCATTTATAGGTAGCATAGGTGGTATCAGGTGTGATGAAGGCTAATTTCTTACTGATATCTTTAGTGAGACCAATCTGATGAAAGCCTGAGAACAGATCTAAGGTGGTATAGTATTGAATATTTGGCAAGAGCTGCTTATCCTTCTTAGTAATTGCATTGAGCTTCCTGTAATCAATACAGAGTCTTGGGGTGAATTCTCCAGGCTTACTTTCTTTCTTTAGAGTAAGGACAATAGGTGAAGCCCAGGGGTTGATAGCTTACTTGATGATACTAGCTTCTTCTATTTCCTTGAGTTCTACTCCCAGCTATTCTCTATAAGCAGGTGATATGGGTCTGGTTTTCTGATAGATAGGCTTGATATCACCAGTATCAACTTCATAGTAGTACTTGGATTCTTGATTATAGATGTCTCTAAAGTCTGTAGCAAGTACTTCTTTATTCTGGTGCAGAATTTTGAGAAGTTATTCTTCTAGGGGAAAGTTTTCTCCAATGACATATATGTGCTTATTCTGGTCCTTGTATTTCTATGCTTGAGTTCAGTAATCTTGATAACAGCATAGGCTTCTCTTCCAGTAGATCTAAAGTCTTATTCTTCTCTCTTAGTCTTGATGAGTTTGATGGCTTCAGTGATCTTAGGCTTCTTGACTTCATAGATCAGCATCTGGTCAATTCTGTCATGCTTTTTGACTTCAAATGGAGTAGTGGGATTGTGATTCCTAACTATAAGGAAGATCTCACCAGTGTAATTAAGGTCAATGACTCCTCCTTCAACTGAGATTTTGCTCTTAGTCAGACTGCTCTTAGTCTTGATAATTCTGGCATGGTTCTCTGGTAACTTGACTCCAATTTTAGTACCAAGTAGAGTGGTGGTCTGTAGTTTAAGGATAGTATCTTGGATGCTGGTAAGGTCTATTCTTAAGCTCCTTCAGTCTTATATTCTGGGATCTTAGCTTCAGGGTGAAACTTCTTAATCTTGAGAGTGATATCTGGTTCTTGTTCCTCCTCATCATTACTATTAGCTTGAAGCTCTGAGGGCTAGTCATCTTTTTTGCTTTCTTTTTTACTTCAGCAGCTTCTTGTTCATACCTTTGTTGATGGATTTTTTTAACTTTACTGATATAGGATCAGTAGTTATTTAAGTATTCAGAGTAGTATATTCTAGCACTATAGAGGTATCTTCCTTAAGGAGCATAGCTATCAATGATCTTGTTATACTACTGCTCATCTGTGAGCTTAGTTGTCATGCTCTTATTCTTGTATATTGAATGTATGAAGATTTCTGTGTTCTCTTCATCTTCTTCCTCTATGTCTGGTAGTACTTCTTTGTAGACATTGATAGAGACTCATATCTTTCTTCCTCTATAGTTGATCTACATCTTCTGAGTATTGAGATTAATGATAGGCTTGATCTTATAAAGTCATTAGTTATCAATGAGGATGTCATAGTTGATAGCACTTGTAACAATCACATCTACTGAGATAGTAGCTTCTCCAATCTTGATAGAGACTTCTCAGATCTTGCCTAGGAGAGTAGCTCATATACTATCTGCTATAATATAGACTATTCTGGTGGATTCTTCAATATCTCAGCCTAGGTAGTCAATTGTCTTCTTGCTCATGAGATATCCTCTAGCACCAGTATTAATAATAGTATCAAAGATATAATCTTCAATCTGATATTGAGTATAGGCTGAGATCTTATGCTGATCTTTAGATTCTTTGTCTGAGTCTTCTTATTCATCTTCTTGTACATTGTGAGCTTCTATGATCTTATACTCTTGGTTCTTGACAGTAGTTGCAAGTTCTGCTCTCAACTACTGTCTGAAGGCAGAGACTTCTACTAGTTGTCCAAAAGTAGCATTGACCTTCTGTTCCTTAAGATTCTTATAGATATCATACTGATGAACTTTGGTCTTATATAGCTTCATTCTTTCTTGCTTTCACTTTCTCCTGAGACTGAAGTAGTATCTTCAATAATTTGGCAGATAGCTTTATCTAACTCTATGTCTTGTTCAATCTCCTCAGATTGGGTCTTACTTTGAATGATAATGGTTGGGGTCTTTTTTGATCTTCTAACTAGCTTGCTGTTATTCTTCTTATCATAGGACTTGGACTGGGTTCTGGTATCTTTAGTAATAGATAAAATTCAAACTTCTTATAGTATTCTTCATCATCAGTGTTACTAATCTTCTTGATAACTACAGTATTTATTTATTCTCTAGTTCTAATAGCATTACTTAGTTGAGCTCTGTATCTTGTTTTAGTCATACAATTCTTTATATAATGGCCTTCTTCTCTACATTTGAAGCATATGATAGTACATTCCTCTATAGTAGCTGCAAACTTCTATACTGATCTCCTGTTGATACTTCATAATTCTCTAACAACATCACTAAGGTATATAGTCATCTTGGCAAACTACTGGATGAGTTCTTCTACTGGATCAGCTTTGGCTATCTTGGGTATAAGTGGAGATAATTATCTGTTGAGGACTATAGTGAGTATGATACTGATTGGTTTTGATAGTTCTATCTTGATATCAGTTATCCTTTCTATTAAGTATTTAGTAGGATATCTAGTAGTCTAATATCTCTATACAAAGACCACTTTCTGGTCAAGAGTCAGAGCAGCTGAGATAGACTGGATTGTTAGAGCAATTTCATGGTAGACTCCTTTTAGGAAGGTTGTAAGCACACAACCTCCAAGCCACCAAAATCACATGACATCCTCAGAACTAATTTGGAAACCACATGTGAGACTACAAAACAAGAGATCATCTGGTTACACAAAATATGCCAGCAAGCATAAGAACCCACTGTCAAGATACAAGAATACTAGAAGAAGTACTACAACCATAAGACTGACTTTGAACTGCTATAACTAGTTTAGTATACTGTACTATTATAAAAGAAAACTAAAAGTACCAAACTCAAATTGAGACAAGAAGAACCCTATCTCATCTATCCAAAGATTTATGAACTGCACTTATCAACTCAAGACCAAGATACACTGCAACTATACAAGACCTCATTACTTAGCAGAAGCAAAATGCATTTGAATAACTCTATTTGCTCTATCTGTATCACCTCTGTTGGAGAGTGACAGATGCTTCATCTGAACTCAAGAAAGTTGACATCGTCGAAACCAATCTCAAGCCATTCACATGACAGATATTACTACTAGAAATTGCCTTGGATTACAGAAAATATCATTTCTGAGAGGTTTGAACCCCCAGTCATGACATTGGGAGCCCTTGCCCTAGACGAGAATGGCCAGTCCTTGCAAATATACCAGCAGACCAAAAAAAATGAGAACCAAGACTTGTTATCCTTGTACAACTACCACCACCAAGGACAGCCTTAATCTTGTAAGAGATAGAAGTGACGACACCTTGAAACTAATGATGTCAGAAGTCAGAAAACTGCTCAGACCTTGCCAGCAATGATGTCATCAATGGTGATGTCATCGAAGACTATCCAGATAGTGCCTAAACCTATAAATAGCTTAGCAGTCATAGTATAGTTAGATTAGCCTTATACGATGTGACTGTGAACTGACTCAGCAGTCAGATGATCTCTTGACATGTCAGATTACCATTGTACTACGTGACTGCATTCTGACTCAGCAAGGCACTTAGTGCTACATCCACATTTAGCATAGTCCAGATAGCCCCTTACTAGTATAAATACCCCCTCCCTCAGACCTCAGAATCTCAGACTTGAACAGACTCGAATACACAAGAACATTCCTGAATACCTCTCCACAATATCCCTTTACATAACTATTTCTAGTATAGCAATATCATGAATAGCGAATAAACCTATTTAATAACCCACAAACCACTCTTAAGTAAATCTACTCTCCATTAGATCCCACTCCTAACCTCATCACGAAATTTCCTAATTGGGTATTGTCTGCAGCAATACACCAATTCAACTAAGCTGGTCTTAGTTTCTTGAACTTCCTGAAATATGGAAAATCCTGAATATTCAGAACTAGTCTGAAAAAGGACTTTGATTGAGACATCAACCTGATCTTGAAATCAATAAGCATAGAGGATATACTCCATATGAAATTGATCTTGATCTTAAGAAAATGGTCTTCCAGAATATTCAGAACTTCCAGAAAACCCTTTCAGAACTACATAACAGTTACCCTAAAAAGCAACCCTCTTACAACTTGGTAGTAGTGGTTTACAATCCAATTCCACTTCAAGACACTTTCTCACCCCACTACAAACCCTTCTGCGAATTCCTACAAGTTGGTATAAAGCCCAACCTCTGAACTGGAATTTATCCTAAACCATCTGACAATCTGGAGAGAATTGAACCTGACATACAAGAACAATTTGACCTCTACACCTGCAACAAGTGGGATAAACTTCATTTAAAGAAAGAAGTACTCCAATTAAACCAGCAAATAGATGAAATCCTATTCACTGAACTTCTTGCACTACATACAGCAAGTCAGGACGAAGATCTTATAGAAGCTTTCTTTACTCTCCTCAATAAGAGTTTTGTCAGCTCCACAAACCTGAGCGACCTAGGACAACCAGCAGCAGTCTTTCTAGCCTTAGTTCCTCACGAAGCCTAAGCCTCTATAGCCAAGTGGCTCAACTTTACCAACTTTCACCATACCAGAACCAGGACCATGTTATACTACCGATTCCAGAACAGCAAGACCCGCTATATTCTTAAGGAAGAAGCAAGAGAAACCCTTCATCAACTACCTGATTCCGAACCTGAAGTAGGCCCTGCTACAGCCCTATCTGAATCCGAAACCAATACCGAACCAGAACTTGACTTTGAATTGAGTCCATCTGAAATCAGATATACAACTGATTCTGTCTACTTTAATGTCAAGCAAACCCAATTACATAGAGACCAAACTGAAGAGGAGGAGAAGTATCTTAGTGAATTTGATCCTGGATACACCACTGAAGGAAATGCATCTCCATCAGGACAGAACACACCTACACAGCAACGGACAGCTATCTATCAAGCCCTTACTCCAGATCTATAACTATTACTCTAGCAACTTACACAGACCCAAAGAACCCCATCACACTCTGCACCAGTACCTCAAGTAGTACCAGTAACACCACTACTAGCAGTCCAACCGCCTCCAGTAAACAACATGGCAAACCAATAGATTCTAGACCTCACAGTCCAGGTAGTCATAATGGCAGCAACCATTACTGCCTTAGCAGAACAGACCTGACCTACAAAAAATCTGAGTCTACCTACCTTCAATGGTACTGCACAAGAAGTCCAAAGCTTCATTAGTGTAGTTGACACCAACTTCGAAGCCAATCAATGGACCAATGAGCAAGTTGCTGACTGTGTTCTGATAAACAATCAAGACCACACTCTGGAACAACTCTTTGCTATCACTATAGCCTATGTCCGCTGAGTTGTTATATTCTTCCAAGGACCTGCTGAAGAATAGTGGTAAACCCTTCCCGAAAAACCCCTCACATGGGACACCTGACCTACAGTAGTTGCTCAGAATACAGCGAATAATGTCCTAGGATATAGAGCCCATCCTGCAGCCCCTGGACTTAAGCAACTCATGATTGCTCAATATCACAGCAAAACCATGATTGCTGAATTCTGAGTAAAACTCCGCAACCTCAAATTCGATATACATAGCAAGGAGGAATTTGAAACCTTCTGTACAAAACTTGAGTCACTTCTGAACACTATTGGCCTAGGATATATTACCAATGATGAAGCACGAAATAGTACAAGAGCAGATCATTTATTCAATGCCCTGCCTGAATGGCTTACTAGAAAAATCTGAGAACAAGGACACCTAGTTGGTTGTGACTACCAATAATGGTGCCTGGCAAGAATCAAGACTATGGTCAAGCGGATCCTAACAGCTGGACCTATTCTGCCCCGAAGACAATTCAACAATAAGGAAAAGACTTGGACCAAGAAAGAAGAACTCAAGCATGAAGCATTCCAAGCTCCCTCAACATCCACTTTGTGGACACCCAGAAATCATGAACTCACCCAGCCGAGTACCTTTAAGAAACTCACTGAAGGTGAAAGGAATGAACTTAGAAGAAGCGGAGCATACTTCTATTGCCAAAAGACAGGACACATGGCCAGTGCCTGCCCTAACCAAAAACCCTGAACAGCAATATAAGCAACTATTACCACTCTGCACCACCTCAACAATCTGACTACCAGAATACTAGACTTTGTCAAGTTAAGACAAACTGCTAAGGCCCCAACCAAAGGAAGTCAAAAAGCAGCTAGATATGACCTATATGTAGCCGAAGAAGCTACAGTCTCTAACCGAGAAGTCAAGCAAGTCTACACAGAAATCAGTATCCAAATTCCTGAAGGATATATTGGAAGAATATGCTGTCGCAGCAGCCTAGCATTGAAAGGACTCTCAGTAGAAGGAGGAGTCATTGATGAAGATTACACCAGCAAAATTATTGTCCTCATCTGAAACCACAGTTGGACACCCTTTAAGATCCCTATAGGCTTCTGTATCACCCAGATTCTATTTGAAAAAATCAAGTCAAACCTGATAGTCAAGGAAGTCCCTGAACTACTGCCCACCATCCAAGGATCCAAAGGATTTGGTTCATCAAACAAGACTCTAACCTAACCTACTATGAACAAAGAAGAATAATTCTATAAGAAAATAGAAGATGGATATGTACCAAGTGGCCAATGCCCCCATGGTATTGGAATGTACTCTTCCCAAATGATTGACAATTGCTTCTTTTGTGTCAATGAACTGGCTCAAAGAAGAACTAACAGAAGGAAAGTCCCTACAACCGAAATCACCACCATTGGATCAGACAAACTACTTATACTTAAAGCTTTTGTCAACCGAGCACCTGTCAAGATCATGATAGACAGTAGTACCTCAGGCAACTTCATCAATGAAGAAATGACTCAAGGTCTTCACCTCTCTGGTACAACAAACTCAAGCAGTTGCCACAGCTGATGGAACCTTACATGTCATTAGCAAGAAAGTCTGCAACCTACCCTTCTGAATTGGTGACTATTGAGTACATGTTACCCTTCAAATTGTACCACTCTCTGACAATGAAATCATCCTTGGAACTCCATGGTTGAAACAAGAGAACCCCATGATCAATTGGGTAAACCATTCTCTGACTATCAAAAAAGGATGCCACAACTTCAAACTGTAAGACAAGAAGGACACACTCAACACTAGTGACCCTGGACCAAAGATTACCCACATTAACAAGCTACAACTTAAGAAATTAGCCAAGAGATGCCCTCTCTTTGCTATCTCCATCTGTCCATCCAAAGGAGAACCCGAGAACTCTGAAGAAGACTTTTCCAAAGTTAACAGCTGTGTTAGACCACTACTCCAGAAAGTCCGAGATATATTTCTGAACTGAACCACAGAACCACCTGTACCTATCATTATTAATGATCAAGAAGAATACAAAGTTGAACAAATCCTCAACAAACACAGCCACAAGAACCATCCAAATGGTACAACAACACCAGAATAAATTAGAAGGCCCTGACAAGGATGTCAAAAGCTAAGAAGGGGAGAGTTGTAAGCGCACAACCTCCAAGCCACCAAAATTGCATGACATCCTCAGAACTAATTTGGAAACCACATGCAAGACTACAAAACAAGAGATCATCTGATTATATGAAATATACCAGCAAGCACGAGAACTCACCGTCAAGATACAAGAATACTAGAAGAAGTACTATAACCATAAGACTGACTCTGAACCGCTATAACTAGTTTAGTGTACTATACTATTACAAAAGAAAACTAAAAGTACCAAACTCAAATTGAGACAAGAAGAACCCTATCTCATCTACCCAAAGGTTCACGAACTGCACTTATCAACTCAAGACCAAGATATACTGTGACTATACAAGACCTCATTACTTAGCAGAAGCAAAATGCATTTGAATAACTCTATTTACTCTATCTGTATCACCTTTGTTGGAGAGTGACAGACGCTTTATCTGAACTCAAAAAAGCTGACATCGTCGAAACCAATCTCAAGCCATCTATGTGACAGATATTACTACTAGAAATTGCCTCGGATTACAGAAAATATCATTTCCGAGAAGTTTGAACCCCCAGTCATGACATTGGGAGCCCTTGCCCTAGACGAGAATGGCCAGTCCTTGCAAATGCGCCAGCAGACCAAAAAAAAAGAGAACCAAGACCTGTTATCCTTGTACAACTACTACCACCAAGGACAGCCTTAATCTTGCAAGAGATAGAAGTGATGACACCTTGAAACTGATGATGTCAGAAGTCAGAAAACTGCTCAGACCTTACCAGTGATGATGTCATCAATAGTGATATCATCGAAGACTATCCAGACAGTGCCTAAACCTATAAATAGCTTAGCAGTCATAGTATAGTTAGATTAGTCTTGTACAACATAACTGTGAACTGACTCAGCAGTCAGACAATCTCTTGATATGTCAGATCACTATTGTACTATGTAACTGTATTCCGACTCAGCAAGGCACTTAGTGCTACATCCACATTTAGCATAGTCCAGATAGCCCCTCACTAGTATAAATACCCCCTCTCCCAGACCTCAGAATCTCAGACTTGAACAGACTTGAACACACAAGAACATTTCTGAATACCTCCCCACAATATCCCTTCACACAACTACTCCTAGTATAGCAATATCATGAATAGTGAATAAACCAATTTAATAACCCACAAACCACTCTTAAGTAAATCTGCTCCCCGTTAGATCCCACTCCTAACCCTGTCACAAAATTTCCTAATTGGGTATTGTCTGCAGCAATACGCCAATTCAACTAAGCTGGTCTTAGTTTCTTGAACTTCCTGAAATATGGAAAATCCTGAACATCTAGAACTAGTCTGAAAAAGGACTTTGGTTGAGATGTCAACCCAATCTTGAAATCAATAAGCATAGAGGATGTACTCCATACAAAATTGATCTTGACCTTAAGAAAACGGTCTTCCAGAATATCCAGAACTTCCAGAAAACCCTTTCAGAACTACATAACGGTTACCCTAAAAAGCAACTCTCTTAAAAAGGTTGAATTAGCTATCTATTCCTTGAGAGTATTATTATAGTTAGCTAAGATAATCTGGTAGCAGATTTGGATGTAGAATAAGTTGGAATCTTTACTGAGTCTCTGGTAGATAGTATTGAGTTGATCTTTAAGAGCTTACTTGATCTCTTTGTATAGTATGTAGTTCTAAGAAAGTTCTTCATATTGGTGAGTTTGGCTGCACTAGTATTAGCAATAGTAGCTGTATTGAACTTATCTCTGGTAGGTCCTCTGAGGCTGATAGATAGAAGGGTCAATTGTACTTTAATATTGAGAGCTTATATAGTAGCAAATAAAGATCAGAATTAACTCTTCAGTAATAAATCTATAGAATGTAGAAGGATGCATTTCTATCTTATCTTAAATTCTTACAGGGGGTAACTCTTATAGTCAGAGTAGTTATTGTGATAGTTGTTCATTTTTTAGCTTAAAAGTGAAGGATTCTAATAGTATTACCAGTCAATAGACACCAAGTTATCATATAGTAGGTGCTAAGTTCTCCAAGTATATCAGATTCTCTTCAAAATATATCTCTTAGACCAACTATAAGTTTCTTATAAGCAAGTTCTATTAGAGTGCCTTTTTAAGATCTTATAGTCCTCAAACTTTTTATCTTTAAACTGTTCTATTGTCTCTTAGATTTGCTTACTTAGAATTGAGTAGAGAACTGAAACTTCTATACTTCTTGAGTAGTTGAGTACTTAAATGCTTGAGTATTTAAATACTTAAGTATTTTAATACTAACTTTATTTCAAAGGAAATAAGAAGGGTATTTATATAAAATATAATTCAATAGTTGCTAAGATATAAAGCTAAATATAAAACCTAATAATCAAATAAAATATTTGAATATAGAAAACTTCAGATTGTAAGTACAAATTTGAATATCTATATAATTAATTATATAGGATCAGAATGCTAGAATAATTCCTGATAGTTACATAAGATCAGAATACTGAAATAATTTCTGACAGTTATATAAGATCAGAATGTTAAAATATTCAAGTATTTAAACAAATAGTTATATAAACAAATTAGAGTAGAATATTTAAGATCCTGGGGGCTTCATCTTCATTACTATTATCAAGACTGGAGGTCAGAGATAGAATGTCTTCAAAGAAAATAAGATCAGCAAATATTTCTATTTCATTTATTTCATACATATATATTAATTAGCAGAATGATATCATTACTAGTAATATGTATCATCATATTCAATAATAGTAGGAAGGAGATTAGAGGTACTCTAATCTATAATATTTTTCTCTACAAAGTAGGGGACAAAGATAAGATCTTGAGGGGGTCTAATACTGGGGCCTTAGAATGCTGAGATTAATCCTTATAGAAATTGATCTGAGTTGTTCTCAAGAATGAGATTTTAGAACTCTTCTACCTTATTACTTTTGAGAGTGATAGTGGATTGGACTTCTGTGGCCACCATGGCCTCCAGTGTATCTATGTGGCTGGCTGACAATTTCTTAAAGTCTGAGACTCTGATATACTTCAAATTGGAGATTGATCAAGATATATATCTGAAGATCTAATAGATCTTTTTGACTACCCTCAATTTATATATACATACATATCTATAAGAATAATATTTTATATCTCCTGGAGACTAGCCTGAGGAAATTCCTGATAGAGGAGATTTTCTATTTCATATTCCTACTATATTCAGAGATATTTAGTAGTAGTAGTAATCCTTATCTTTATTTCACAGCAATAGAGAATAAAGTAGTAAAGTTTACCAGTATCTAAATTAAGACTAGAAATCCTTCTGGTGCAAGTCCTCATAGCTCTCCTGATGTCTTGGAACATTCTTTCTTAGACTAAGAAGCCTTGGTGGTTCCTGGATCTTAAGGTTTGATGAGTGACAGACATTTTATTTATAGTGAGTCTTTGAACTATTTCAGGATTTTGTAAGTCTTGTTTAAGTTGCTACTGCTGTGGTTCCTTAGTTCTTCTTTTATATTCCTTGAGATATCTATCTTTTGATCATTATGACTCATGGTTAGTCATCATTGCTCATCTTGTAGCCTGGGTGAGTCATGCTGTATGATCTTTTTGTACTCCAATCTGGTGGCTTGTAAGGAAAGGCTGTCTCCTGTGATGATGTCACCATTCTAAGGTCACCATTACACTATATAATCAGAACAAGCCAGAGAAGGGCGGAATACTATACCAGTATGGGGAACTCAAACACTTGTTTTAAGATGAGTACTTTGTACCTCTCTCGACGACTGGTGGATCGGAAACTGTGCATATTATCAATAGCATAAATAGGTTTGAGCCTGGGGCTCACAGGTATCTTGTTAAGTGATCCTTGGATCGTCGGCCAGCAAATTCCCTAAGATTGGCGTCGAATTAGAACCTCAGATCGCTTGTTTGCACCTCGTGCGCTTCTGGATCTCTTTTTCTTATCGACAATACTCACGGTAAGCACACGGCTTTACCGGCGGCAGGCTGGGGTATGAATAAGGACTCGTGGTGTATAGAAAATGTTATGAATTTTGCTTGACGATTTGAAAAACGGGAGGTATGAAAGGGGTCTTGATTGCTATGATAATGGCGTGAATAATGTAAAAATTAATTTATCGATGTGGATTATGCTGTTATTTTTTTTGCCTGCAGACAGTAATAAGGGACAGGTTGAGTCACTGGCTCGCGCCAACGAGCATGACACTGGCATCAAGTACAGTTATAAGTAAAAACACCTGATTCAAGCTTTGCGCATTCGCGAGTAGGAAAGGAACTCTGTGAAATCACACCAATTGTTTTATTGAACGAATTCGCTCGCTAAAAAAAAAA
>RBNI01004500.1:0-13940 GCA_003990745.1 Jimgerdemannia flammicorona | reverse complement strand
AAAAAAAAAAAAAAAAATATTAAAAAAAAAAAAAAAAAAAAAAAAAAAAAAATTACTTTTGAGTTCTTATACTAATGAGAGTACTATACTTATTCCAAGTTAATCATAATACTATCTGAAAAAAGAAGATAATCTTTTATTAAATATAGAAGAAGCAGTAATCTGATATAGATATTTGATATAATCAAAATTCTAATAAAATTTTCAAAAGACAGTCATATTTCTAAATAACTCTAGTAAAAAGAAATATAAATATCCTGAAATAATTCTATATAAATAACCCATCTATCTAAATATAAATACTCAGCAATGACATCAAGAATAAGTTAAGAATAAGATTACTATTATTGTCCTTAGAGTAATTGAATATCAATAGAATTCTACTAAACCACTATCTGTCAATATATAAATCTCTAGAGATCCTAATCCAAATAAAGTTCAATAATATCTTAGAAGAATCCAATACTTCTAGACTTTCTACTACTAATAAAAACTTAAAGAGTACTATAAAATAGGATATCTTATCTATCAATAAGCTATCCTTAGTATTACTAAATAATGAGCCTGTCTTTTCATTGATAACTATACTTATAGTTGCTAAAAGACTCTATGTCCTTTTCTGTATTTGACTCTAAGTTCTCAACTACTTTTATGAAGTATTTCCTAAGAATATTATCAATTTGAGTAATGAATAATGAAGCAAAATTATATTTCAAGTAGTCTAGTATACTGCTCTTCAATTTGACAAATATTTAGAATTTAGTACTAAGTCTAATGAGTAGGCTCAAGCAAAGAAAGAAAGAATATAATAAATTATTATATATATATATATCTACAAGCCTTCAGAAATTTCTATAAAATTTCTGATTAGCAGTCATAGTTACCCAAAGTAGTATAATTATATATAGATATACTCAGCATACTATATTTGACTATAGTCTCAAATATGTATAAATACTCTCTATATTGAATATATTATAACCTCAGCTCTACTTTCTCTAAATATAAGAATAAAACAGTATTCTTATTACAAAAAACTCTCAGATCTAACTTGTTAATAATTCTGAGTCTGATCAACTTAGAATATAAGCACAGCCTCTTCACTAATATAAGAATCTAAAAGTAATACCTGAACTTTACTATAATATGTAAGTAATTAAAAATCAGTACTACCTTAAGAACTCAAAACTTATGACTGATAGTTACTATTGATTATCTATAATATATTAATTCTATCAGTATATAGTTTTATTACATTAATTTAATTTAATTTAAATCAACTCTAACTTAATTAATTTGAATTTATTTAAGAATACTAATTATTATTTATTTATTTATTTAAAACCTATTTTATTATTACAAATTATATTAGACTTTAATTTCATTAAGAGTTTTTAAAATATTTATTAGAGTGAAATAAAATTACATTTTGAAAATTATTAAAAATATTAAACATAAATTAATTACCAATTATTATAATTTTATAGATCATTAAAAATTCACAAATTTTTTTTTTTTTTTCAATTTATTATTATTATTTAAATGTTAATAATTAACCACAGATTAAACCCCAAGTGACTAAATTATATAGGTATTTGAAGAATCGACTAGAAATTTTGATTCGCCTTGTGTTCCCAGATTTGATCTTCAGGTTGGATCATCGGACAGGTTGAATCGTCAGCTCTGAATTGAGCTAAAAACTAGCTTGATCTAGCTTAGCGATGGATCTAACCATCCAACCTGGCCTAGCATCGATCATCGATCTAACCTTCATTATGCGCTGTATATTTCAGTATATTTCTAAACCGTAAAAGATGTCCTATATTATTGAAGGTTTCAAAATATACATTTTATAAATTTGCACTATATCCGCGTCCATGTTAATTTGAATTCAGTTACTAACATGTGAAAGGTGTCGGAGTTGGAAACTATCGGCATTTGCGAAGTGTATATATATATACGCTTTATGTCACGCTCGTCTCATAAAATGGCAAGCTGGAAAGGTGGTGCTGGGTACCATACAGCTGATTTCAATTGCGACCAGAAATTGGTTACCACGTGCATGACGTAATGGGAAAAATCCAGTCCGCAGAAAGGTTGACACAGTAAACACTGATCTAATTGTGGATCAACTAACCAGACCTGATTCTCAGCCCCCTAAAATCCTCGGCTCTATTTTTTTTTTTGACAAGGGCAGTTCAGTTGGTTCAGTGACCCTTACAAAATCCTCGAGCAGAGGCGTGTACAACGAGGTTCCAAGTCACCGAGGTGCTATTGCTGTGCTCGTCTTAGTAATTACACTTCATTTAACGACTTCATGTAATCCTGCGGACATACACTTGGATTTTCTTGGCGGATGTCTCCTTTCGGTTTTCACCCGGAGGGGCCATGTATTACGGAAGCCCATCAGAGAATCGTCCGCCCGGGCCACTAGTAGCACAACCCCATCTGTATCGTGTTCATCTTTTCACATAGCTATACTGGATCTTATTTATTGCACTATAGCAAACCATTTACCCAAATCAAAAAGTACGATATTATACCAAGCCATAAGATACTTTTTGGATTTATATTACCCTTTTGTCTCTGTCACGACCACCTCTTGGGCTGCGCCGCAGGTGCCAGCCGCTATCCGCCGCCACCAGCCGCAGTCTCTATTTGCGTCGTTCCCGTCCCACACTGTGCGCACAGATCCAGTCAAATTGCTATCTGACATACCCCATGACCTGTATGTCGTAATGTGTTGCGGAACCGCGATATGGAACACCGAAAGGCGGACCGAAATGCGGAACCCGAGATGCGGATATTCCGCACTAGTCTTATAAAACCCTTTGATATCTTGGAGAGAACGCTAAAGCATTCTCACAATGCAATCTCACGGTAACATTCCAGGAATTTATATTCCCGTCGGGGGAAATTTGTAGGTCACCTATTTCGGTAACCTGAACCATGCCCTGTCTATTTCTTTACTCATCTAACAGATGATATTGGTTTACGAAGTATGACAGGGCACCTTCCACAGAACGGGAGCGAGCTTCGTCCCACCGAAGACATCAACGACTATTCACTCTTCGCAGAATTCGGATTCCAACAGTTCGAGTCGGGCCCCCAATTCAGCCAGACCATCGGTGGCTTTCCTGAAGGTGAAATTCGCATCGGGAACGAGCATTTTCCGCAACAACCCAGGTCCAGGACTTCTTCGAGGACACGCCAAGCCTGCGATCCCTGCGCCAAGGCTAAGCGACGATGCGAGAGCGAGAGCTCGGGCTCAACCTCGTGCGAAAAATGCGCCAAAAGCGGGAAAGACTGCACCTACAAACGGCCGCAAAAACGACCTTCTCGCACCTCGTTGAGATCCCGTTCCTCCTCGTTGAGATCTCGATCAGAGGAGGTGCCACCGTTGCCGTTGACGAATGCAGAGATACCACCGTTGCCGGGTTTTCGACCCTCTGCAGACCGTTCCCTTAAAACCAATGACCCTATGGACGAAGATCATGTTGGCTCCCCGGCGAGCGATCTTTGCCACACACCTGACCGTTCTACGCAGAACAGTATTCTCAGTGAACTGAGAGTAATTAGGCGCGCGCTTAGTAGGATTGGTCGCCAATTCCCTCAATCTCGGTCCCGACACGCCCAAGATTATGAATCCGAACAAGAGGAAGGCAAAAGCAGTGGCCAAGATGGTTATAAGTCAGCTACTAGCCACACTCCTAAACGTCCACTCAGTTGGCCAGGCCTGCCGAAATTGTTGTCTGGAATGGTGCATCCTAATCCCATGGAGACAAGCCTCGACGGATCGTCCCAGAGCCATGTCAATAAGGTCAAGAAGCCGAGGAATTCATTTGGGAATGTCATAACACGAGTTAATGGTAATATTAAGGTATCATCTTCGCTGGTGGGGTGTTTCCGAATTTCATGTACACTTTTAACGCCAATATTTTCAACTACATCTTACAGTCTGAGCTTGTACTCAAAGCGACGCAAAACAACGCACTTACGGGACCTGGCTATTACTGTCGCTGGTGGCCTTGAACTGGATTTCTAGGGTAGAACGACAATTTAGGGTTCATTTTATTTTCCGACTTAAAAATAATTTCAATACATACACCCGCAAGTTCCATAAACTCGTTTCACCTCGCATAATTCATGTCACATGTTGATCTCTCGAAATTTGTGCACTGTCTGCAAAAGTGAGTACCGTGTGTGTATTCGGGGACCAACTGAGCCGAGTGCGTGGTGGCTTGAGGATTTATTCTGTGAAGCACGTGATAGGTCGTTGTCCACAAACTGGGGCGCAGCTCATATTGTGGAGGAAGCGTGTCACGTTTTATTTATCAAATGACGATTCCGTGTAATTTAGGAACTATTTTTAAAATGACCCTTATATGTATGGATATCCGTTGCACTATCGGATCAGCGCGGAAAAGTTTGACCCAAGCATTGTTATTTAGTCCGTACCTTATAGTTTAACTCGTATAGTTTAGTGTAGCCTATTCAGTATCTCCGGTTAACCGTGGCGGCATTCCGACATTCCGCTAAGGCTGAAATGACCACCATCTGACATGGGCGACATCTCCAAGAAGACGAGGAAGCCTCTGACAAAGAGGTTTGTATCCTGCTTTTCGACTATGGAACCATTATATTAGGCAACCAGGGTTAGGGTTGGAATAAAGTTCTTTATTTTACACTTTGTACTTGACACTGACACACACCTGAGTGAACTGTTGATTGCAGCTGTCTGACGAGTTCCAGCTGGCGATCTGTTCGTATTTGCTCATCCTTCAGGTAAGGGTATTAACACTGAGGGTGTACTCACGCTGGCCGAGTCTCTGAAGCAGAACACGACCCTTACCCAGCTGAATCTCGAAGGTATGTCAGAAATCAATGACTGCTTGAATGTGAGTGACTCGATTGTGTGCATTTTTTCAGGTAATAGAATCGGTGTATGTCTGGCCGAGTCTCTGAAGCAGAACACGATCCTTACCCAGTTAAATCTCGGGAATCAATGTGTGACTGTTTGAATGTGGGTGATTCGGTCCAGCTGACCTGTGCATATTCATTTAGATAGCTTTATAGACACTGAGGGCGCCTGTGCTCGGCTGAGTCTCTGAAGCAGAACACACACTTACCCAGCTGAATCTCGAATGTATGTCAGAAATCAGTGTGTACTGTTTGAATGTGGGTGATTCAGCACCGAGGGTGCCCGTGCTCTGAGAAGCAGAACACAACCGAATCGGAAATCTGCGTGTGACTGAATGTGGGTGATTCGATCCAGCTGACCTCATTTAGATAACGGGATGGGTTGAATTTGTGACTGTTTGAATGTGGGTGATTCGATCCAGCTGACCCTGTGCATTTTCAAATAGGATCGGTGATGAGGATGCCTATTCTGAAGTAGAACACGACGCTTATCTCAAAAATCAGTGTGCGACTACTTGTATTCTTTGGCAGCGAAATGGAACTTTTACTAAGTCGAATCTTAGTGGTATGTTGAAAATATGGGAACCATTATCTGCAGGATACCAGCTCAGCTCCTTTGTGTTTGCCTATCCATCCCTTTTCACCTTTCAGACAACGGAATCAGCCAGGAAGGAGCACACACACTGGCTGAGTCTTTGAAGCAGAACACGACCATGACTTATGTTTAAGCTGTGTGAACTGCTTTTTGCACAAGCTCCTTTCTCTGCTACCTTACCGGTCACAAGGTTTGGTAGGCAACCTTCTGAGTCCCCTTTCCCCTATTATTACCCCCTCTGCCTCGGGTTGGTTTGCTGTGCCTGCATGGGCATGGTGGGAGGAGGGCAATGGTGATGAGTTGCCCCTTTATTGGTGTCGGATCAGTGTCTTCTCCACTTTTTTGTGGTTTCTGGTGCCTCTGGCTGCATCTGGGGTGTACCTGTTTTGGTGCGGCGCTTTCTTCCTTCTGCCATCATCAACAAGGTGTCATCTCTGGTGTGTCACGGGCTACGTAGGGTGTCGGCCGACCTTGGGCATCAAGTGCCAGTATAGGTTACCTGCAGGTTATTCGGTGCCTGTGGTGGGGCCCTCTGAGCTTTGGCGAGCTTCCCGGCGAGCGCGGCACTGGCGTAGGTGACTGTTTTCGGGTGGAGTCGGGATGGGAGGGGAGATGGCCGTCACAGATAGGAGGAAGGGTGATAACGGTGAACCAGTGGGGTGCCAGGCTGGGGGCGGTCATCGGGATTGGGGCGAACATTATTTCGGTGGGGCCTTTTGATTGGCTGATAGGGGGTGGGATAGTGTAGGGGCCAGCGTCCTGGCTGTACCCAACTGGAACCGGGAGCTGACGCAGCAATGCGATCGAGGCCCGCAGACTTGGGGAGTGGGACCTTCCTCATTTGGCAGTACCTGACTGGAACCGGGAGCTGATACGGCAACGTGATCGAGGCCCGCAGGCTTGGGGAGTGGGAGTGGGGTCTTTTCAGACCTTAGCCCATGTGTCAGTCCTTTTGAGGAAGGTTCTGCATGTAAGTCCTTTACTCACCCGCTTTGAATCCATTTTGCTTTCTGTTGGTTGGTTGGGGGTTTTTCTTTACCTCGGGCTTTCACTTGGAGTTCGGGGGGCTATTCTTTATTCAGTCCCGGCGCTGCTAGATCCGACGCATAGGTGTGCTCTCGCATGTGTTCATGATGATCTAGCCCTGGCGAGCAGACAAGTCTAGTTTATGTCGAGGGGGTCGACTTAGCCGGTGTTCGACTGACATAACTGGAGCGGTGGGACTGCTGGATAATTTAGTAGCCTAGGTTAATGGGGGGATAGTGTTCGATGGGTGGTGGGGGAGGGTTTTGGCCTATATAGTCTAGGTTCCCTTCCAATAAAAATCCGCGGGGCTTTGAGTCCGTTAAAAAAAAAAAAAAAAAAAAAAAAAAAGAACTGCTTTTTGCAGCTGCATGATATAATGGTAGAAAATTGACTTGAAGAAAATCTTACAATCTCAGGGACAGTAGTATTGATTATGATAAATTTAGCTATTATAATCTTAGTCAGGCAGTTAACAAATATAACTATAGTATTAGTATACTAGACTTGGTTCTAAAAAGTTGTATACAAAATTTATTATAACTTGCTCAAACTTTTTAATAGAAATAGATAACAGCTAGAGTAGACTAACTGGTACTTAGTTGCTAGTAGTGCTCAGAATAAATTGAATTAAGGCTCAATTTAATTTGATTTGAATCTAATTGAGGTCTAATTCAATTCAAAGTCTAATTTAAAACTAATTTTTCAAAATTCAATAATTTAACCAAATATATCTAAATTTAATAAATTTTAGTTTATTCAATATATCTTATGATGGAGAATCTAGTATAATAAAAAAATATTAAATTTGGATATATTTCTATTGAGTTATTATATTTTGAATTTGGGATAAATATTTCAAATTAAATCAGACCCCAATTCAATTTGATTTAAATTTGATTTGAATTCAAAAATCTCCAATTTGATTCAATTTGAATGACTTTCAATTCAATTTATTTAGAAGTACTAGATACTAAACTTTTATACTAATATAGTATAATAATATCTTTAAAACTAATGACATCAAAAGTCAGAGACTACTCAGACTTCATAAGTCTCCAGTTACAAATTATGACTTAACTGTGACTCATCTTAACTAGAAGATGATCTGTATCTAAACTCATTCTAACTTATAGTGACCTCAGTAATATATTATTCCAAATAAAGAAGAAGTCCTTAGGATATAAAAGGAGTATAAGGTATTATTCACAAATAAGAAACTCACTATAAAACAAAATATCTACCACTTATCAAACAGCAAGGTCAAGGAACTACTAAGGTCTATCAGTCTAATATTAGATATTCTCTGATATTAAAAGAACTATGAGAATGTATACAAGAAGGATTCCAAGCTTAAATCTCTTTATAAGAGACCCATATCACTATACTCTCAACTACTATGAAGTAGAAATAAGAATCTCTACTACTATTGAATATCTCTGAATATGGTAAAAATATAAGTTAGGATATTATCTCTGCCAAGACTTCTCACAGGCCAGTTCTCAAGAAATTATAGATACTATATATATGTCTGAATAAGTATGAACAGAAGTTGGCCAAGAGAGTCTACCAGATCTTTAGATATATACTCTGAACTATTCTTAACTTAGAATATGTCAAGGTTTCAGATATTCAAGAACTGATAAGTCACTCTATAGACTATCTTGAAGAAATGATTACAGAAGAAGTTCAGTCTACTATTATAGTCAAGAGTGATGAGATACAAGATCTTTGGAATCTCATTCTAGAGAACAACCTAGATCAGTTTCTTTAAGATCTAATTGTATAGTTCCAAGGCCCTTCTCTGAGAGTCTGCTACTCTCAGAATTCCACAGATATATCCTACTTTATAGATAACAATACTATTGATTAGAGATCTCAAGAATCAGAATAGAGTGAATTACTTATTTTATTGAAAGAAGATCTTAACAACCTTTTGGAGAAGTATATAAGTTCTCTTTTATCATCCACAGAGTCCTCCATTAATCTAGAAAATGATTTGATTGGACTCTCTGAAGAAAATGAGAAAGAAGATAAAAATGATATAATTTCAGTTATATTGAACTTTAAGTTATATAAAGATAGCTCTATTAGCCAAATTTGAGTAAGTTAGTTAGTTATACAAATAGTAACTACCTAACTAGTTAAATTTAAATAAGTTAGTTAGTTATATAAACAGTAACTACTTATTAACTAATTAAATTTATCATAAATATAAAATTAGTCTTATCTAGCTAGTTAGTTACTTGATTTTCAAAAATATACTAAATAATATCTTCTAGTAATTATGAGTTATAACTAATTATATAGTCTTATATATAGTCTGAAATTTGTATAAATATCCTCTTGACTTATAGTAAATAAATCTCAGTCAGTTGAAGTTTGAAGTAAAAAGAAGTTTTATAGAGAAATAAACTATCTCCAAGAGATTAGAATAATTCTAAGAAATAAGATAACTAGAGTAATAATTGCTCAAGATTTGAGTTTGAAGAATTTACTCTTACTACTATTATGAGAATTAGATACAAGACTTTAGAAAATATCAGAACATTGCTAGAAAACTTAGCTAAGGATATAAGAATAATTGCCAACCTGCTAGGAAGCTCAGAAACCCTATGAAAATAATTACCAGAAAACTCAAAAACAATGAAACTCTACTATAGTCAATACACTGTTATAGCTAAGTAAGAGAATGACTATCATTAGGATTCAAGATCCAGAAAATATCAGAATACTATCAGAAAACATAGAGAATCTATGAAACTCACCAGAAAACTTAGCCAAGAATATTAAGATAATTGCTACCTTAAGATCGCCAGAAACTACATAAAGTTCTTTGACCTTTTCACTATTCTGAATATTCAGTCATATGATCAATAACTCACAATACACAAACTCCAACTTAATGCAAGAAATGAGAACAAATTAAACAGCAGTTAAAACAAACATTGAGTCAGAAATATAGTTAGAAGTAAATAAGAGATAGTATATAATTATTCAGTAGTATATTGAGCTATATAATTTAGCAAACAATTCATACAAATCATATGCTATAATAGATTATAACTAGTAATATAGTTCTTGATCTTCTTGATCATATTTAGTTAGTAGTGGTATTGCTAGATATTTTGATAATTTTAGATATAAAACTGATAAGTGAAAAATTATAATATTCTTATAATATCTTATAGTAGAGTTTTATGTTATTTAATAGATAGATATTATTTTAATAATATATCAGATTATATATTCTCAATAATATATATATATTCTTAAGTTTATTTAAAAAATTCTAGTAGCAACTATGTTTTCTTTATATATATATTGTCTAATTTAATCTAAAAATTCTAATATTAAGATAACTTACTATAGTGATAAAATCTGGATATCTTAATAAAATATCTGATATTATAAGTATTTTTTCAGACTTATAAATATTGATATAATAGAATAAATTAGATGTTGATATATATATTTGAGAGATTAATAATCAGTAATAATATCAAACTTAATAACTTTTAAATTATATCTCTAGTAATCTAAAATATAAATTATTATTAGTAGTTTTTTCTTAAAAGTAGCTAACTTCTATCTATTAGTAATAACTTATATAACTTAAAGACAATAAAGTAGTGTTCTTTTTTATTATCTTAGAATAAGACTATACTAATGGAAAAATTGAATATATTAGTAGTAATTATGAATTTTAAGCTTAAATTAGAATTTTGTAGAATAGATATATATATATATTAGATAGTTCTTAAGTTCTTAGAAGATTTATTAAAATAATAAATCTCAGATATTTAGTATATAATAATTTAAATATATATAGTATCTTTATTAGATTGATGAGATACTTAGCAATTTCAAATAATAATAAGTAAAGCTAAGAAAGGATCTAAGTTCTATAAGATTGATAGTTTAGATTATTTTTAGATTTTTTTTTATCTTTTATAAGTCTATTTAAATTTCTTATATAGAGATAATATAATAAAACTATATACTGATAGAATTAATATATTATAGATAATTAAACTAACTATTAGTCTTAAGTTCTGAGTTCTTATAAGAAAGTATTAAGTTTTAATTATCTGTTGAGGTAGAGTTCAGATATTACTTTTGGATTCTTATACTGATAAGAGTATTATACTTATATTCTAAGTTGATCAGACTTAGAATTATTAATAAGTCAGATCTGAGAGTTCTATAATAAAAATACTACTTTATTCTTATATTTAGAAAAGTAGAACTAATGTTATAATATACTCAATATAGAGAGTATTTATATATATTTAAGACTATAACTAAATATAGTATACTAGATAATCTATATACATTTATACTATTCTGAGTAACTATAACTACTAGTCAGAAATTCTATAGAAATTTCTATAGAAATTTCTTTCAGAATTTCTCACAGAATTTCCAGTAGCTTATAGGTATATATAATGATTTATTATAGATAATATAATTAAAAAATTTATACTTCTTAAGTTTTATATAACTTATATTTTTATATAATCTTTTAGAACTAAATAGATATACTTAAGATATTTTTCTTTAATTATACTAAAGAATAAGATATATTAATAAAAAAAATAAAAAATTAAGTTTTGTATATTTTATTTATAAGAGTCTGAAATATTGTTAAAATAAAATACTAAGATCAAAAATTTATAGAGTTCAGAAGAGATCATAAAAGTAATTTTAAAGATATTTTCTAACTTAATTCAAATTTAATAATATTCAGACATAAGGTCTAACTTAGTAAAGTACTTAATATTCTGGAGAATATTAAAGATTTAATTAATAAAAAGTAATAGATTTAGTTTTTAACTATAAGCTTATTGAGTACATATATAGTAGTTTATATATTATGATAAGTAGCAGAAATTATACTAGAATATTATAAATAACTATATAGTATAGTTATGGGTATACAAAAAAACAGTTAAACATATCTGGACATTTAAAAGACAGTCAAATATGTCTGGAGATATCAAGGACTACTTTGTTATAACAATTTATATAATTAGCCAGATATATTAGAAAGAGTATATTTATCTATATAAAATCTAAATAATTGTATAGAATCTGAATACTTATATAAAATCTGAACACTTATACTGAATCAAAAATACCTGCTATAAATAATCTTTTATAATTAGCTATGTAGCAACCAAATAGTAACTATAACTATTGTAATATAGCAGATGTGGAACTTGATAAGTTGGAAGGATTTTGTATGGAGGAAGAATATATAAAGAAGACTTGTTTTGGAATTGAATTGATTTGATCTGACTGAGGTTTATTCACTCTAAAATACTAGGTTATTTATACAGATTTGTGCACTAATTCTGCTACTAAATATGTGGCTAAGTATTAAGTCTTTTTATGTGAAATTCTCAGGTAGAATCTCATGTGAAATCCTATCTGAAATTCATGAAAGTAACAAGAGTTTCACTGATAATGTTTTAGATACAGTATCTGTAGTAAAGGTAATTTTCTATACTATACTAAATTGGAAATCAGATTCAGATACTATGATCAAATATCTATTTCCTGTTTCTATTTCATACCATATGTCACACTATATAAAATACCCCAGAGATAAGAGTAAATAAACCTCAGTCTGAAAAGTTCAAAAGCAAAAGACATATCTGTCTACTATATTTTGAGAGAAACTCTATAGCTACTGCTTGAAGATTGTGAGCTTACTTTCTACTCCAGTCCACTTTCTAATATAAAGAAGAGTCTGTTGTATTTTTGGTTTGCTTACTAGATAAGCCTGAAGAATCTAAGAAATCTGTCAAGTTTAAGTAAAGAACTTTACCACTATTTGAAAAATCTGCCATTCCTAGAGAACTCATAAGGAATCTTACTACAAGCCAGTCTCCTGATACAACTTTGCAGTAGAGTCAGTTCATCTAATGTAACTCTGTACAAATGAAGCCAGTCTTGATGTAACTTGTTAAGAATTTCCACCATTTAAGTTATCTGCTATTCTCAGAAGAGTTCACTGATTTAGAAGTATCTACAATATCTGAGTTACATATCTAATCTATACTATCTAAGTTATTTCTCACCAATTTAGGAGAATTCATATATATCAAATTGAGTTCTCCACTAAATACAGAATGCCACTGAGATCATCATAGAAATTGCATACTTTAGAAATCATCATGCTATATAGAGATTGTTATGCAGATGCTCCTTTCTCTACTACCTTACTGGTCACATAGTTTGGTAGGCAATCTTCCGAGTCCTCTTTCTCCTATTATTACCCCCTCTACCTCAGATTGGTTTGCTGTACCTGTATGGGCATAGTGGGAGGAGGGCAATGGTGATGAGTTGCCCCTTTATCAGTATCAGATTGGTGTCTTCTCCACTTTTTCGCAGTTTCTGGTGTCTTCGGTTGCATCTGGAGTATATCCATTTTGGTGTGGCACCTTCTTCCTTTTGCCATCGCCAACAAGGTGCTGTCTCAGTATATCTCAGACTACATAGGGAGTCAGCCGACCTTGGGTATCACATGCTCAGTATAGGTTACCTGTAGGTCCTCGGTGCCTGTGGTGGGGCCCTCTGGCTTTGGCGAGCTTCCCGGCGAGTGCAGTTCTGGCATAGGTGACTGTTTTTTGGGTGATGTCAGGATGGGAGAGGAGATGGCTGTCACAGATAGGAGGAAGAGTGATTACGGTGAACCAGTGGGGTGCCAGGCTGGGGGCAGTCATTGGGGCTAGGATGGACAATATTTTGGTGGGGTCTTTCAATTGGCTGGTAGGGGGTGGGGTGGTGCAGGGACTGGCATCCTGGCTATACCCTACTAGAACTGGGAGCTGATGTGGTAACACGATTGAGGCCTGCAGGCTTGGGGAGTGGGACCTTCCTCATTTGGCAGTACCCAACTGGAACCGGGAGCTGACATGGCAATGTGATCAAGGCCTGCAGACTCGGGAAGTGGGAGTGGAGTCTCTTCAGGCCCTAGCCCATATGTAAGTCCTTTGAGGAAGGTGCTGCATATAAGTCCTTTACTCACCTGCTTTGAATCCACTTTGCTCTCTGTTGGTTGATTGGGGGGTTTTTTCTTTACCTTGGACTTTCTTTTGGGGTTCAGGGGGCTATTCTTTATTCAGTCCCGGTGCTGCTAGATCTAACATGTAGATGTGCTCTTACATGTAAACAATGATCCAGCCCTGGTGAGCAGACAAGTCTAGTCTATGTCATGGGGGTCAATATAGCCAGTGTTCGACAGGCATAGCTGGAGCAGTGGAACTGCTGGACAATTTAGTAGCCTAGGTTAATGGGGAGATATTGTTCAGTGGGTGGTGGGGGAGGGTTTTGGCCTATATAGTCTAGGTTCCCTTCCAATAAAAATCTGTGGGACTATGAGTCTGTTAAAAAA
>RBNI01004499.1:0-13942 GCA_003990745.1 Jimgerdemannia flammicorona | reverse complement strand
CTGAGAATGAAAAGAGGCAGCTCTGTGAAAAGCGATTGTGCTTCATCTGCAAGAAGGCAGGACATATCTCAGTCAAATGTCCTGAGAAGAGAAACAGATCAGGCGAACCCAGTAACCAGAACATTACTGTCATCAGAGAAGGTCCAGGAAAGAAGAACCCCAAGAATGTCATCAAAGTACAGAAGATATAGTACAAGGCTACCATCCCCACTAAGGCCCACCCAACCAATGCTGGTTATGACCTCTACAGCAGTCAAGACCTCACTATTCTACCAAGTACCAATGCTACAGTGTGAACAGGGATTGCAATGCAAGCCCCCAAAGATACATACATCCACCTTGCTGAATGAAGCAGCCTAGCCAAAGAGTTCAACATTGGACTAGAAGGAGGAGTAGTTGATCAAGGATTTATTGGTGAAATCTGTGTCATCTTGCGAAATTTTGAAGACACATCATTTGAAGTCAAAACTGGCCAAAGAATTACCCAAGCAATCATCAAAGAAATCCAACAAGATCTCACCATTAAAGAAGTCCCTGAGCTCTCTCAGACAGACTGTGGCAAGAAAGGGTTTAGATCTACCAACAAACCTCCCAGTCAAAAGGTCACTACCATGAAGGAAGATGATGAAAACTGGTACAATAGAATTGCAGATAGTTATGCACTATGTGGATGATGCCCTCATTCTATTCAAATGTACTGCATGGAACATGTTGGTGAATGTCATGCATGCCTCTCCAAAGTTTTCAAAATTCAATCTGAGAAGCATCAAGCCCCACAGACTGAGGAACCCAAACAAGACAACCCTCCTTGTAAAGGATGGAGAGAAACTGACTTCGAGGAGACTGACAACAATTGGGACAACAATGAGGATGAAGAGCTCAACACCATCAAGAAGGAGGACAGTTGCATCAAGTTCACAGGCCAAGTCCACAGACAGAATGTCAATGTCTTGCTTGATAGTAGTGCTACTGGAAACTACATCAGCACCAAGACTACCAAGAAGATTGGAGCCCAAAGCAGACCAACTACTGAGAAAAGAAGTGTTACCTTCGGTGATGGAAAGACTGCACCATTGACCAAGGTCTGTGAAGATTCTTGCTCAGGATTGGCAAATATCAAGAGAAGTTAGACTTCAGCATCGTAGACCTCCCAGGACAGGACATCATCCTAGGAAAAGCCTGGTTGACCCAGCACAACCCAGACATCAACTGGAGAACCAACAAGGTTAACCTGACCCACGAAGGCAGAAAGATCACTCTGATACCCCAGGAAGGCACCAACCACCAAGGAATCGAAATCATCTCTGCCATTCAAATGAAGAGACTCTCTCAAAAAAAGGGAAACACCTACTTCATCTGTACAGTACAAGAGGTCACTGAAGCTACAAGTAGCCTAATTCCAACAGAAGCTCAAGAACTGTTTAAAGAATTCCAAGATGTATTCCAAGACCCCCAAGGACTTCCACCCAAGCACCAAATCCAACATGGAATTGATCTTATTCCAGGATCTGAACCCCCATACAAGAGTATCTACCAACTGGCCCAACCCGAGCTCAAGACCCTCAAGGATGAATTGACCAAACTACTGACCCAAAAATACATTGAACCCAGCTGCTCTCCATTTGGAGCCCCCATTCTATTTGTCAAGAAGAAGGATGGCTCTCTGCGAATGTATATTGACTACAGAGCCCTCAACAAGATCACCATCAAGAACTGGTATGCCTTGCCCAGGATTGATGAGTTGCTACACCAAATCTTCAAGGCCAAGACCTTTTCTCTACTGGATTTGCAAAATGGTTATCACCAGATTCTCATTGATGAGAAGGACATTGAAAAGACAGCTTTCCGAAAATGGTTTGGACACTACCAGTTCCGAGTCATGCCTTTTGGATTGACCAATGCACCAGCAACATTCCAGTATCTGATGAATGACATCTTTGGACCACTCCTCAACATCTGTATCCTCATGTATATCGATGATATACTAATCTACAGTGAGACAGTAGAGTTATACTACACCCACCTCAGACAAGTACTAACCCTCCTGCAAGAACACCAGCTCTATGCCAAGATGAGCAAGTGTAAGTTCTATCAAGACCAGATCGAGTACTTAGGACACATCATCTCTGCTGAAGGTATCAATGTGGACCCCCAAAAGGTATCAGCCCTCAAGGATATCCCTATCCCTACTACACTCAAGCTACTCCAGTGCATTCTGGGTATTGCCGGTTATTAACGAAGGTTTATCCAAGGATACTCTGCTATTGCAGCCCCACTGACCAGCCTAGCCCGCAAAGGAGTGAACATCAAAGCTGAATAGACCCCCAAATGTACTCTGGCTATGAACCATCTCAAGAGACTCCTTACTGAGGCCCCAGTGCTGATTGCACCTGACCCTACCAGACCATTCACCCTGACCACTGATGCCTCTGATATTGCTATTGGAGCAGTACTCAGCCAAGAAGACTGCCCAGTGGCCTACCTTTCCCAGAAGCTCAAGCCAGCTGAGACCCAGTATACCACCCATGAGAAGGAACTCCTGGCTATTGTCACTGCACTCCAGGAATGACACTATTTCCTCCTAGGACAGCCATTTGTGGCCTACACTGATCACCATGCACTGTGGTATATTCATACACAGCCTATGCTGACCCACAGATAAGCCCACTGGATGGAAATCATTGCCAACTTTGATATGGAAATCAAGTATATCCCAGGCAAAACCAACCATGTGGCTGATGGTTTCTCCAGGTACATGGAAGATGAACTTGTCTTCATGGTCGAGGTAATTAGAGACCTTACTCAAATGATCAAGGATGACTACCAGCAAGACAGCCCCCTGACGAATTTCCTTCAATTCTGCCAAGACCCAGAGGCCGAGGTCCTAGAACCCATGAGGCAAATGGCCAAGAGATTCACCTACCATGATAGACTTATCTACAGAGACCATGACAGAGTGGTTGTACCCAACAATAATACTCTGTGACTCAAGATCATGCAGGAACTCCATGATACTCCTGCAGCAGGACACTTTGGTTTCAAAAAGACCTACAACCTCCTCTCAAGAGAGTTCTATTGGCCAAAGATGACCAAGGATATCAAAGACTTTGTGACCTCATGTGAGATGTGCCAAAGGTTCAAAAGTGGTAACAAGCTACCAGCAGGACTCCTGCAACCCTTGCCTATCCCAAGTCACAATTGGGACCAGATTGCAATGGACTTCATTATCCAACTCCCCAAGACCAAGGCAGGATGGGATGTCATCATAGTATTCGTGGACTGCCTAAGTAAACAAGCTCATTTTGTACCAACCAAGACCACTGCTACAGCACCAGAGATTGCTGAGATCTTTCTCAACCAAGTATTCAGGCTACATAGTATGCCTAGTACTATTGTATCTGACCAAGATGCCAAGTTCACAAGCAACTTCTGGAAGGCATTTTTCTCCCTCCATGGAACCAAGCTGAAGTTCTCTACTGCCTACCACCCTCAGACTGATGGTCAAACTGAGCGAACCAACAGGACTCTCAAACAGATACTTGGCATCTTCTGCTGTTACAAGCAAAATGATTGGGATAAGTACCTAGCCTATGCCGAGTTTGCCTATAACAACAGTCAGCAAACCTCCACAAAGAAGACTCCTTTTTTCCTGAACCACAGTCAACACCCAAGGACCCCAAGTACTACCGTGAAATCAGCAGTCCCAGCAGCCCAAGATCTGGCCAAGACCATTTCTGACCTTACCCGAATGACAAGAGATGCTCTCATAGAAGCACAAGACTACCAGACCAAGTACATGAACCTGAAGCAAAGAGAAGCCTCCTACAATATTGATAACATGGTCATGCTTAGAACAGACCACCTCCACCCAGACACCCTGGCACAACAACCAGCCAAGAAACTCCATGCTAGAAGAATTGGACCATACAAGATCATGGAAAAAATCAGCGATATCAACTACAAGTTGCAACTTCCCCACAATATCCAAGTACACCCAGTATTCCATATCAGCCAATTGGTAGACTACCATGAAAACCCATTCTCTGAGCATACAGTTCCACCACCACCCCCAATTAGGATCAATGATCATGAGGAATTCGAAATTGAGGAAGTACTTGACCACAAGGTCCACAAATATCCCAAAACAGTCAAGCACTTTTTCCTGATCAAGTGGAAGGGTTATCCCACCCATGACACCACCTGGGAAAAAGAAGAAGCCCTAAAGAATGCATGCGAAACTCTTCAGGACTACATGGAAACACTCACTCCCCAGCAAAGGAAGGAACTACAGCTCTAAGTATTGGAGCATATAGTGAGCAGAAGGATACTATATATTTTACCCAGAAACATATAATATCAAACATTGCGAAAAAAGGAACACTATGGATAACCAACAAGAAGATACCTGAGCAAAAGAACAATCTAGTACAGCATAGCAAGACACATTTGAACAACTCCATTTCACGCCATCTGTGTCATCTCCACTGGATGATGACGGACACTTCATGTGGAACTTAGAAAAGCTGACAATATCAAAACCAGTCTAAGCCCATCCACGTGACAGATATTGTTACTAGGAATTGTCTCAGATTACAAGAAAAGTCTATTTCCAAGAGGTTCAAACCTCCAGCCATAATAATGGGAGCCCTCGCCCTAGACAAGGATGGCCAGTCCTCACAAATGCGCCAACCAGACAAAAAAAAAGTAGACCAAGACCTGTTAACTCTGTGTAACCACAACTATGAGTGATGAGAGCTTTGAAATTAGGATTTTCTCATGTGACCAGCACATGCCCCGCATATAGCAATAGGTCATACATTTTGCCAGAAAGCGTGACCACAGGAAGGTCATATCAGATGGGTGAATAAGTATAAATACCCTAGGCAAGAATACCCTGCAACTCTCATCCCCCACTTCTCACAAAGAAAAGACAAGACAAGAATGCCTGCCACCTGCTGCCAAACTGCCCACTGTAGCCAGCCCCTCCCAAGCCAGGTTGACCACCTCTTTGAACACATCCAGGTTGCTATCCAAGGAAGGAACCACCACTCAGAGGCCCTTAACCTCTCCAGCCCAGACCTAGGACAGTATGTCCTTGACCGCCATGAACTTATCGAAAGGACCTACCTTGCTACCAGCCACCTAGAAATCTGGCATGAATATGAAATCGGTCACCAGCTCCTCCAACATACAAATGGCCTACCCACAGACCAGATCTCTGACTGGACTCACCTAGACAGGTATGAGCAAAGACTTGTCAAGAAGGTTTATCAAATCATGTGCCATGCCCCCTTCATGATCCCCAACCTCAACTACATATAACTAAAGGACTTCCAGAACCTCTCTTTTCCTGAGGTTGATGCCCTAGAAGTCAAGGTCACCCAAGAAGCCAACTCCTGGATTGCCCTCAAGTCTACTGACATCAAGCCTCACTGGAGCCCCCTCCTGAATGACAACCCTGACCAATGGCTCCAAGGCCTCTCTGACCTCTTTGAAGGACCACCCATCCGAATGGATATCCCCAGGCATAAGGACCAAGAACCCTACTTGGATGACCCCAACTGCATCAGATGGAGAACCCCTATACCAGCACCTATCCCAATACAAGAACTATTTGCAGACCTTATTGACTTCTCCATCCTGGACAGCGAGCCACCAGTAACCACCCCCCCTACCCCTGAAGAAGATGGTAACAACCCTGAGGAGGATTCCCCACCTTTCTCTCCCCTGGTTCTCAATTTCTCAATCAACGAGAATGTTGATTTCTAAGGGGGGAAGGATGTAATAGAATGAACAAGCAAACAGGTGGGATGCGATGAGACGAACAATCATGTGATGCGGCGATAATGTCATCATATGATCGAGCATGGTATATGAATAATGAATGATGCGAACAACGCGGAAAAAATGATATTTAGCTTATCTCTGACAACCAGCGCCACAGCAACAGTTGCCACAGCTGCTGATCATTGCCTAGTAATTGAGGTCCTGATCACACAGATATTCTTTATCCAAAACCACCTGACAAAGGTCACAATCACAAACCTCATTATAGTTACCAAATTAGTCACTCATACTTAGTCAGAAATCACAGACCAACTTGTATAAATACCCCCCAGTTTCCATCCGAAATAAAGCAGTTTTAGTTTAGTCCTTGATACAAGAATCAAGTCCCCCCCACATACACACATTCCTCTGAGTCTTAGTAATGACATCTAAGTGACTCTAGTGTTTCTGACTAAACTCCAGAAGCCTAGCTAACTTCTGCCAGAACTGAGACCAGTATATAAATCCCCAAAGACTTAAGTAAACCCATTGAATCTGAATTCCAAGGTGAATTCAGTCTGTGTACAGCAAAGAACAAGACCCTCGAAATAGGGCACAAGAGAAAGACCTTTGAAAGATAAGGCACTGCCGCTACAACTACTTATAAGCGAGTGCTTTCTCAAACTGAAGGCTTCTTGGTACACATTGTATACTAAGTCCCTAAGTAATAGTCCACTTCCCTAATTATCCAAAGGATAAGAGAGGGGTAGAAGTGAGAGGTATTATAGCATGGCTGTATATACATTCTTGGTGTAATTTAGTATACCATATGAGGTGAAGAGCTCTGCTTTTTTGAGATACTACAGCCCAGGGGGATTCTGTAGCCTGGGGGGTTTCTGTAGCCCAGGGGGTTTCTGTCCCCCTATATGCAAAAAGGACTGACTGACCAGTTGCTATCCATTTTGGCAGGTTTTCAAGCCAGGGCTCCTGGGGCTGGACCAAGGGCAGGCATCCACCAGTACAGCCTAGCAGTATGAGGCCCTGGGCCAAGGGTTCACCCAACCATACACTCATGTCACATCAGGATATATTAGGCACAATATTTCTGTGCCCACACACACAGATAACAATGTCACTCTAGTAATGTTTTACATCCCGGAAAGGAAGGGCCCAATCTGGAAGGATAGCAGAGGAGTCTGGTACAACCTCACCTACAGTTTTGGGGTCCTGTTTGTAGCCAACACAGCCATCCTCTTCCAACCACATGATCACCATGGTACCATCACCTTTGAGGAGAGCTTGGACACAATAGTTGTCACACTCACAATGGATGATAGGCTCATCAAGGCCTGGGACTGGTGGGTGGAGCAGTTTTTGTGAGGGTTAGGTAATCTTTTGTGAGAGATAGGCAGTCTTTCATGAGGGTTAGATAGTTATTTTGTATAGGTTGGGCAGTCTTATGTGGGGGGTTGGGCTGGGCACCTCTTCTGTAGCACTGACTTAGCTGTTATGCAGGGCCCTATCAGCCCCTTGGCCCTGCTCTGCAGTGCTGTCAGTATAGTGCTGCAGTACAGGGCCAGAGTACCTGTGAGATCTGAACTAGCAATAGAGCCTGAATCTGTAGTGGACTTTGACTGCCAGAAGCACCCTCTGACCACTGGAAATGCCCTCTGACTGCTAGAAGTACTCTCCAACCACCAGAAGTACCCTCCGACTGCCAGGAGCACCCTCTGACTGCCAGAAGTACTCTCTGCCCTGGACTCCTTGGTGGCTTGGGGCTGCCCCTATGCCACTGACAGAGGGCTGCAAATTTTGTACACTCCCTCTACCCACCCCACCCATCCTGGATACTTGCAGCTTGGGGCTACCCCTTGCTGCTAGCAGAGGGCCACAAATTTTGCATGCTCCCTCACTAACCCCATGCCCACCAACCCCACTGACCAATCCCATCCACTGATCCAGACACTGACAGCTTAGGGCTGCCCCTCACTGCTGGCAGAGGGCCATAAATTTTACATGCTCCCTCTACCTGCCCCACCCATCTTGAACACTTGCAGCTTGGGGCTGCCCCTTGCTGCTGGCAGAGGGCTGCAAATTTTGTGCACTCCCTCCACTGACCCTGTGCTCACCAATCCCGCTGACTGACCCCACCCACTAACCTGGGTGCTGACAGCTTGGGGCTGCCCCTCACTGCTGGTAGAGGGCTGCAAGTTTTACATGCTCCCTCCACCAACCCCCCCAACTGAGACACTTGTAGCTTGGGGCTGCCCCTTACTGCTGGCAGAGGGCTGCAAATTTTGTGCACTCTCTCTGCTGACCCACCCACTGACCCAGGCACTAACAGCTTGGGGCTGCCCCTTGCTGCTGGTGGAGGGTCACAAACATTATATGCTCTCTCTACCACCACTGCCAACCCTACTGACTACTGCCCACTTGGGCCACAAACTCTGGGCCGAGTTCTCAGGGTTTTTTACCTTTTTATTATTTTTAAAAGGTATTAAATATTCCACAAGGCCAACCAACTTATCTGCGAACCCCCAGGATCTACCAAATTTTAGTGGCCCAAGCCCCACCAAGACTTCAGATACATATATGCCTAGATTGTCTCAGTGTTCAGCATACACCTCTTTGGGGCAATGAGGTCCACCCCACCTGAGAACACCTGCTTGATGGGAGTGCTGGAGGCAGAAATTGCCAGGTAGTCCTGAGCCATGCCACACAGGCTGGAGAAGTCCATTTGATGTAGCTGCACACCCTGGAGAGTAGAGCAGTGGTTAGATTGGTGGGTTAAATTGATCCAATGCCCACCTGACAACATCTACCTGACAACCCACCTTCTACCAGTTGAGCACCTCTGCACTCTCTAGCAGGATCATACAGTCACTAGCAAGGTAAATGGTAAGTTCATCTATTGATGGCAGCTCTTCCACTGATGGCTCCCTCTTCCTCTTTCTGCTGAAGTAAATGTGGGACAGGAGGGATCCCTTGGCATATTTATCTGGACTTTGGCCAAAACCTTATGACAGTATGTAGTTTTTCTGATATACTTCAATTATGGTCTACTTGGTTCTCTCAATAAAGCATTGCTCCCAGCCCTGATCTTTATGGTATTGTAGCTTTAAGCATAGGTTCAGCACTGTTTGAAGAAGAGGAGAGAGTGAGTTTTTGCAGGAGTTTCTCTGTTTTGGAAGAGGCAATGGCTACATGCCAACATTGATATACCTATACTGATTGAGTATACAGCAGTATCTGTTTGGGAGTAGTATTTTCTGAGCTTGCTAAGAGTAATCTCCATGGTATCTCTCTGATCCAGACTCAACCGTAAATCACTGCAACCCTCCAGCCTGTCCTTGAGCTTGTCCTCTAGCTGGTCAATCAGAAGGTTATATACTGGTATTGCTGAGCTTATTGTTGGGGTCGTTTGTTTGACTATATCCTTCATATAATCATTGAAACACTGGCAGTTATATATGGTGAGATATTGCATTGTGCAGAGGCAGACAAAACAAGTATAGAGGCTGACAAAATGAGTGTGGAGCCAGAGAAATCACCACTTACTTCTAAAACTCTGACAACATTCCTAAGTATATCCCACTCACTTTCATCTAGAGTCTTGGCCCATATTTCCTTATCAGTAGCCACTGTTGAATTTATTGACTTTTTTTGTTTTTTTTTTTTTTAAAAAATAAATCTTCAATCATCTGAAACAAGTTGCTTCAGCCAACTGAAGAAAAAAGAACACATACTACAGAAAACTCCTGTGTATGCTGGATCATTGTAAATGTTGAGTTCCAATACATACAGACATCCAATATAAGCTCTTTCAGGGCTAAACTGATTGCTCTATACTGTGCAGTGAATTTGTCTTGTCATTGTGGGGACAATCAGACTGACACAATCAGTTTGCACAGCTTGGAAATTATACTCAGGGCCTCTCCTCTCTCAGATGTTTTGTCTACATGTGCAAGATAGTCCTGAATAGTGAGGTTCAGTATATGGGCCTGGTATCACATATGGCAGCTTTCTGCACTGAAGGCCACATTTTCCTGTTTGAGGCTGGCCACTAAAACTTTGAAAAATATTGAGTTATTTGTGGCATTGTCCATTATAATGGCCAAAATCTGTACTTGAAATATTCAGTTGGCAAATTTATGCAAAAATAAATAACCAATAAAATCTGGTTTATTTTAGGACCTCTCTCAAAATGCTGACCTGATGGCAAGCCCCCCTTTTATACCTTGGTTGTGATCCCAAGCTCCTGGATACAACTAATAAAAGTATCTGTGATGTTGTCTCCAGAATGAGGGCCAGCAGGTTTGATGAAGTCAAGGGTGAGAGATTTAAGCTGCTAATCGAGGTTAATCTAATAACCAGTAATGCCCAGAAATGAAATTGCATTGGGGGATGTCCATGTGTCAATCATAAATGAAATTTTGCCTACCAAATTCTACTGATTGAATGTGAGGTTAAATTGGTGAGCTCTTTTATATAATTCAGCTTGCAAAGGTCATGGTACTGCCCTTATTTTATCTGAAGTATCTGGCAGAGATTGTTGCGCTCCTTCCTATAGGCCTCCAGGACATCTTTACAAATAGTATCAGCACTTGGCAAATATAAATCATACTTGAGGAGGCCAAAGATGCTATACAATTGATCACTCTCAATGATTGTGAATGGCTGGTCTGTATACATAATCCAGCAATAAGCTGATTTTGAAATTCTGCTGAAGAGTATGGCTAAATATTTTTGATTAAATAGTGTTGTTGATACAGAAATGGTTGGGCAATCAGATAAATGTACCCACTACAGCTTGGATGTCAATTTTATTTATCTCTGTGTTCTTTTTGATTTTATTAGAGTACTTGTCTTTTATGTGTCAATATATGTTCAAAGTTGTACCACTAAGTATTTTGAACTTCTGGCTGGTGCAGTTTATAGAGGTGGATAAAACAATATCATATATGTGTCAAAACAAAAAGTGTCAATAGGTGTATCTTAATTTTTTACCTGCAATAATTACAAACAACATCATCTTCTATCTTAGCACAATGTTGCCAGATTTTGGAGCAAGGATTGTATGAAAGGTGTGGAACTATCAGGGATGTTTGACTTGAAGCATCATCAGTACTATAAACTATTGAAGACTGATCTGTTAAAATATGTATTTGTATATTTGTATGTATATGTGTATACATGTGTATGTATTGTGGATGCATGTGTATATATTGTATTGTGGATGCATCCAGCATATAAGTCATGTGAAGGATTTGGATTGGAGGATTTGGTTGAAGGATTTGGATGAGGATTTGGATTGAAGGATTCAAATTGGAGGATTCAGATTAAGTGATTTGGATTGAGTGATTTAGATTGAGTAATTCAGATTAAGTGATTCAGATTGAGTGATTTGGATTGGGGTAGTTCAGATGGATGATTCAGATGGAGCAATTCAGATGGAGCAATTCAGATTAATCCAAGTTGATTCAGATGGCTTCAGATTTGAGATTCGGATCAAACCATCATGTAACAAATCAAATCCAGATTTGATTTGAATTGACTCATTCAGAGCACTACATATCTATATTATATAGCTTAATTATTTAGTTAGGAGAAATTATAGATATAATTAATATCATTAATTGTAATAATAAGAGTCTTTGAAATATTTAGAACCTATATAATAGATTGCTTTTCTCTATAACAAGATCAAATAGCTCCTTGGCCATAAGTAAAATGATTATTACAACAAGAAATATATTTGACATAAAGGAGGGAATGATCTGTTCCTAGATGTAAACTGAGTATAAGATCATATCAGAGTATTAATGTATAATTATATATCTTAGTAGCTGATATAATATCTAAATATAATCAACTTTATATTTTATAAAAAAATATTTTTATAAATAGAGTATTCTTATAATATATAGTACAATGTTATTGTAATTAAGAGATCCTAATATCTTAATGGTAAAAACTGGTCTACAGTAAAATTAAAATAAATAACAAAAAACAAACTAATAGTATATTATATATATAACTTTCTACATATAACTTTAGAATACTTTATTACTATTATATAGACTATATTTCCATTAAGAATGATTTTGGATGGAGTGCTATTATATAATGAAGACATTGATGATATATTATATTAACTTATCATACTATATTACTAATTTATCTTTTTTTTTTTTTTTTTTTTTTTTTTTTTTTTTTTTTTTTTTTTTTTGCTCAAAGTCTTAAAGTAAAATTTAAGTACAAATACAATGAGTGAGTTGAGAGTATCTAAATGTTCACAAGTTTAAGAAAAATATATTATATAAATATATTCATATATAATATAATAACCTATATACTATCTACTTATAAATAAGACTAATTAAAATAAAAATACAATATATATATATATCAGAAGAAATGTTATCTTATAGTAGGTAATGAAACTGCTGACTATAGTAAAACTGCTGGCCTGTTATACATTTATATATCTCTATTCTTTTATTTATTTTTAGCTTTATTTTTAGTAATATAATATTTTTTAGAATAGAATCTATCTTACATCAAAGTAGCTTGTGGAGTCTAATACCTAATCAGAGAAATCAATATAAACTTAATTAGATATCTTTAATATATAAGAGTCTATACTAAACTATAAACTCAGAAAGTTAAATGATTATATAAGATTACTTTAACATAATATCTCTCTACTTTCTCTGACTATATTTTCTGCAACAAACTATCTGACCCTCTGCCATATCAATATCAGGGCTTTATCACTTTTTAAAAAAAAAACCTTTAGCTCCCACCTAATGTTATATTTCTATTCTTACAGTTGTTATTAATAATAAAAATCTACTAGTTGCTCTTAATGAAAAAGATTATAATAACTGACTAATCTATTTTATCTATCAAATATACTGAAAATTCTTGAAATCATGCTTGACTATGCAGAGTGCCATGATGTTATAGAGTGAATATACTATATCACCAGTCAGACATATGTTACCAAATAAATAAAATATATAGAAGAATATTTGTTACTATGGAAGTCTGTACAGATTACTATGTAATAAATCATGAGTACTATATTCACTTGTAAGGTAAACTATATGGTCTCAGCTCCTTTCTCCGCTATCTTACCGGTTACAAGGTTTGGTAGGCAACCTTCCGAGTTCCTTTTCCACAACTTATACCCCCTCTACCTCGGGTTGGTTTGCTGTACCTGTTGCAGGGCAGTGGGAGGGAGGCAATGGTGATGTGTTGCCCCTTTATTGGTGTCCGATCGGTGTCTTCTCCACTTTTTCGCAGTTTCTGGTGCCTCTGGCTGCATCTGGGGTATACCCGTTTTAGTGCGGCACTTTCTTCCTTTTGCCATCGTCAACAAGGTGTTGTCTCTGGTATGTCATGGGCTATGTAGGGTGTCGGCCGACCTTGGGCATCAAGTGCCAGTGTAGGTTACCTGCAGGTTATTCGGTGCCTGTGGTGGGGCCCTCTGAGCTTTGGTGAGCTTCCTGGCGAGTGCGGCGCTGGCGTAGGTGACTGCTTTTTGGGTGGAGTCGGGATGGGAGGGGAGATGGCCGTTACAGATAGGAGGAAGGGCGATTATGGTAGACCAGTAGGGTGCCAGGCTGGGGGCGGTCATCGGGGCTGGGGCAGGTGCTGCTTTGGTGGGGCCTTTTGATTGGTGTGGTGCGGTTAGGTGGTAGGTGACACTCTCGGCTTCTTTTGGTGGGTAGCGGAGTGAGGCCCCAGTCGTCAGGGGGGGTCGGGGGGCCCGAGGCTACCCATTTCAGGCGTCTTGGCTGCACTCAACTGGAACTGGGAGCTGACATGGCAACGTGATCGAGGCCCGCAGGCTTGAGTAGTGGGGTATTGGGGGTTTCCTCCTGCCTCATGTATAAGTCCTTTACTCACCTCAACTGGGAGAACCAGGCCCTACCCACCGTATTGTGCTTTGATGAGGGTTTTTCTTTGCCTGTCATTCTCTTTGGGGTGGCAGGGGCTGTTCTATTCGGCTCAGGCATGGCCTTGTACATACGTTGGGTTCTCGGGCGTGCGCTTTCGGTCGTTGGCATATGGTTGGGTTCCCCTGGTGGTAGGGAGAGCATGGTGCACAGAATGAGGTGCAGGCCAATAGGCCCTGCTGCGCCTGGCATGGTCGAGCTGCTGGACAATA
>RBNI01004498.1:0-13947 GCA_003990745.1 Jimgerdemannia flammicorona | reverse complement strand
AAAAAAAAAAAAAAAAATTGACAGATAAATTCACAGTTACATGTAAAACTACTATTTCTAAGATAAATAAAGCATGCTATCACTTTCTAGATGGCAGAAACCAACTCTTCACAGTCCTCCCTAAGCTCACAAAGTCTGGGACAAACTTTGGTACCTACAGCACCTCATTCATCCAGGAATATAGTTATATAGTACTAAGCTAATCTAACTATACTAGCTAAATAATTTATAGATTTAGATACTGTTTGGGTAATCTTTGATGAGGTTACTATTATTGATATTATCTTTAATAAAGTAGTCATCTAGGAAGAGATCCTTTGATTATATCTCTTTATTTATTTATATAATAGTATATTGGAATAGAGTGATCATTCTACAAGATAGCATCATCTATTTCATATGCTGGATATAGTATTGATGAGCAAAGAATGGTTATATTATCTTTGCTTTCATCTGATTTACTGCTAGTATATCTTCAATAGATTACATACTATATATTGTAGAGTTATAGTATACTAGTAATTATTCTATATAATATTTATACTTAGGATATAGAATTATTAGTTCTATATCAAGAATTATCTAGAGATATAGATTGTGTTCTCCTATTTCTTTATTATAGTTAAAGTAGTCTGATATAAATATAGAGTAGTACTCATACTAGTGGTCATTATCTCAATAAGTCTTATAGATAGTTATGAACTATTGCAAGTTTATTGATAAGATTGACAGAGTAATTAGAGCTGATAGAGATTTTTGTCTAGAAGTCATCTTAGTGTTGGAGGGATTATTGTCTTCTACTTTATTATTATCAAACTGAATTATATTATAGATATCCTTTATGACATATCTACTTGAGACATCTGTATAATATAGTCATCTAAATATAGAAAGAGTCTGTCTGTAGTTTACATATACTCAATATATTTCTGATTGAGTTCTTATATAATATCATCAATTTGACCATAGGTGAGAGTGATAACTATTTAGCAGTAGTGACTTAGAGGTGAGAAATATAGATACTATATTTATAGAAGAGTTCTCAGTATTTACAGGTAATGAGTATCTAGTATTGAAACATCTTGATAATATCTATATTAAAGTAATGATTAATCTTATCTTCAGAAGGCAGCTAATCTAATAATAACTTGAGATTTTTTGGATTCAGTTGGCTTTACTAAGTATGTTTAGGGGATTCTATCAATCTTCTACAAAATAGAGAGATTATGGATAATTATGAGAAGTAAGAGCACTATGGTCTAGTTGACAATAGTATTCCAAATATCAGTACAGATATAGTTATAGACTTCTGAGTATATATTTGGGAGTTGTGATTATTATTTGATTTGTTATAGTTCTCTATTATAGTGTACTATATGTCTGATATATAAGCTTTCAATGTTATTTAGTATGGCTCTGTTTTTTATATATCTTGTATTCTGTAAATTTGAATTGACTCAGCTTAGTAATCTATGACTTAGATTTGACTTAGCTTTATAATCTATAACTTCAGTTTGACTCAGATTTATGATCTTACATATGATTTCTGAACTTATTCTGAGAGTAATATGTAATTTTCAGTAGCTTAGAGGTTTTACTTATGTATAAAAGACCTCTTGATTTTGAAAAATTTGTAACACTTAAAAGAAATGTCTACTCTAAAGTTACTTTTAAGAGATTATAAGCTTTATGTCCTTTTTTACTCTGGCCTACTTTCTGATATAAAGAGGAGAAGTCTGCTTTATTTCAGAAGTTTACTGATTATGAAAGATCTGTATCATCCAAGTTATTTGTCAAGAAATCTACTATCTAAAAAAATTCTTCACTATCTAGAAATTTACTACCTAATTAGGAAATCACCAAAATTGTCTTTATTATCTAAAGTATAAAAACTATTAAACATTTTATTACTTTGACAAAATAACTGAGAGTTTAAGCCAATATATATAGTAGTCCCAACCTTTATTGAGCTAGTATTTTATAATTGAGGGCTTAAATAGGAAGATTTTCTTTAAATCTATATGACTTTTTAGCTCTCAGAAAACCAATAGCCAAACTGAATATATTTGATATAAAACCAACCTCTGCCACTATAGAAGAAAGAGTTATTACTAACATTTGGACAGAAAGATAAGTAATTACAGCTAGACTTACCAATTATCCAGTATCAAAAGGATTCCAATCCAAAGCCAGAATAGTATAATCCTAAACCAGACTTACCACTAGGAGATCTGACCTAATTAGATCAATCAGATAATATAGACAGCCTTGCCAGAAACTTTAACAAGCTTATATAAGAATTATAAGATTTTATTATACATTTCTATTCCTCTCAGAAACTCCACTAGTCTTCTCCATTAAACTATTCTAAAGACCAGTAACTGTAAAATCAGAAGGACCAGAAATGGCCTCTTCAAGGATACTGAGACCTGCTATACCTTAGCCAAGATTAATAATACTATCTTCAGAATACTCAAGTATCTCAAGCTCAAGCAATATCTCAGAAAGTGAATAAGAACCAGAATTAGAACTAGAGGACAGTTATAATACAATGTCTACCTCAATACCAATATTTGCAGAATATCCAGAAGAAGACCTAAGAGTATTCCTTGATAGAATCAAAGTTATTAGAGGTTTAAAGGATCTCTCTACTTAGAGAAAAGTCACTATCTATAAGGTCCAACTCAGGGAACCAGCTAAGGATATTTCCAATCAAATAGTAAGTGATGCACATTTAGACATTAGAAAAGCCATCTATATATAGCACTATCTCAGAAAGAGAAATATAGTACTATGACCCACTGACTTATTAAAAAATATATAAGAAATAAAATCTGTTATAAGACTTAAGAATCTATCATAGAGATGAAGTTAAATCTTGAAGAATTACCTAGGACATTCTTTATTAGAATTCAGAAAAGAATGTATGCAGCTATATTCAATATCACTAACTAAGACATTAAGATCTAATAATCTTCATAAATAGACATTACTCAGTATATCTATACTCTAGATATCAGAAGATCTGAAGAATAAGTAGATATAGTTTAAGGATTTTTTGATATAAGATAAGGAACTATCTGGAGTAATCATAATAAGAAGAATGATAAGAAAGACTGCTTGATAGAGTAGCTAGGGAAATTTGAAGAAGCAGTTAGTAGAGTGTATTGATAATAAGTAGCTCACTATTGGGTGATTATTAGTGATATAAGTAGAGTTAGCTGAATACTGACTATATTTTTTTTAAGAATAGGAGGAGGATGGCCTTGGGGGAAAAGTTAGCAAGGTGGGAGAGACTGATGGTAGATATTCTATCCAGCTGGTAGAAAGGGTGGGGCCCTCAAGAGAGTTAATATTAATATCTGATGAAAGTAATTTGTAAAAAGAGTTATAGGCAGATCATCATAATTAATAGTATTGTAACATGCCTGGCTCAATGGAGGCAAATTACAAGGTTAGGGGTTGATGTAGTTTGGCTTGAGCCCCCAGTTACTTTGTCAAAAAGCAACAAAATGTTCTAAGATTTCTGAGGTCCTTGGTGTTTAGTACTATAATAGTCAATCTAGATATCTGTGAACGATTCTGGTGATTTTCTTATTGAGATGGTTCTCTGGGTGTAGTGGCGACTTATGTGTGAATGGGTTTCCTTCTTGGGTCAACTGGGAATGGCAGAATTTGTATGTAGCACAAGCAGTTTCCTTCTTGAGTAGTGGGTGATTTCTGTATAGCATGACAATCTCCTTGTGTGTGATGGTCTGTCAATTTAGCAGTTTTCCTTCTTAGGTGACAACAATCTCTGCATAAGGATCTCTATATAGTGTGAGTTCCTTATTTGGGATGTTCTGGATAACTCGATTTGGCTCACTGAGAATAGTATGGTGTGGATTCTTTGAATCGGGCTCACTGGGAACAAACTGATAACTTGGATATTGCAGGTTTTCTGGGAATGCAGATGACTTGAAAATGGCAGATGACGAAGATTCTTCTAAATTGGCAGACTTCTTGAAAAAGGTGGCTTCAACTGGGAATAACTCAGATAGCATGAGTTTTTCCAGATCCGACTCTTCTGGGAATATGGACAACTGGTGGTGTTCTTTGAGAAAGGGTCTCTTGGCAAAGTTACATCAAAGACTGGCTTCATTTACATGGGGTTACATCATAGACTCGCTCTACTGTGAAGTTGTATCAGAAACTGGCTTGAGCAAGGCAGCTTTCTTGGGAAGGCAGAGAATAACTTGGAAATGGTGGCTTATTCCTTAAGTGGTGGACTACTCAAATAGCAGTGAAGTTCTTCTTTGAATTTGGGCAGCAAACTCGGATTCTTCAGGTTCAATTTGGGCTTGTTCTTTGTATCGGAAAGTGGACTGGAGTGGGGAAATAAGCTCACAATCTCCTAGCAGTGGCTGTAGAGTTCCTCTAAAAGTGTGGTAGGCAGACTTGTCTTTTGCTTTGAATTTCAGACTTGTTCTTTGTATCGGAAAGTGGACCAGAGTGAAAAGGGGACCAATGCTCAATCTTTAGAGGCTTCTTTGGTATTTGTATTTTGGACTGAGGTTTATTCACTCTTGTCTCTGGGGTAATTTATACATTATGGTTGCTATCTGGTTGCTATCTGACTAACTATAGAATGCTACTTATGGGGTGACATTCACTGTCAGAGTAATAGCCACTGTCAGGATGATAGTTACTATCAGAGTGACAGCCACTGTTCACATTATTTCCTTCTTTGGCTATCTGGTTATTTATACATCTTCTGCAGTAATGGTTGCTGGTTACTATACTGTACTAATGTTCACATCACCTGGTTGGGTTTCAAGATTGCTACATTTTGTAGTTTGTTACATCAGCCCCCACTAAAGGGTAGTCTGTCTCAGACTATCCTTTAGTCATCATTCCAATAAGCATAGGCATCTTCTGCATCTATGCCCATTCCATCATCTTCATTGTCTGTACTGGAGTCACTCCATTCTAGCTCTGGATCTTCCTCTTGTTCTTCAGGAAACAGGATGTCTACTTGTTGAAGGATACTCTGAAAGATGGTCTCATTCATCTGGTGGATGTCATTGAGGTGGAAGTGGGACTGCACCAGGGCTCCAACATTTCGTTTGAACAGGGTGTAGATTCATTTGCCAGTTCTTGCTTCTCTGAGGGTAATTCTGGCTGGGCTCCTTATATAAGGTTGTTCTGTCAATAGCTGTCCAATGTTGTAGAAGACTTGTAGATGGTTGATCTGAAGTAATCTTTGGGCAATGGCAAGGTTCTCTTGATGCTTCTGGATCAATTGTATGGGGATTCCTTCAAGTTGACGAAACTGGGGCAGGGGAATTGGCAGGGCTTGGAAGGAGCTAAGGATGAGGGTCTGGAGGCATTGATCTATCCTCTGAGTCATGGTTTGTACAGGTATATCTTGAGGTGATTGATGTGGACTGGTGTCCTCAGAGTTTATCCATCTATGCTTCTTAAATAGATGCTGGTTCCTCTGATGTTGTGTACAAGATAAGGTCCTTCCCATTTCAGTTTCAGTTTGGCGGCAAAGTTTGTTTCTATCATACTTCTCCAAACTAGTACTTGGTCTCCAATCTTGATCTTCTGATCCTTCTGTTTCTGGTTATAATACTTCTTTTATCTTTCTTGGGCTTTGATAATATGACCTCGGGCTTGATTACATAACTGTTCTGCCTTTTTGAGGAGGTCTCGGAGGTTCTCATATTCAGCAGTTCTAGTTTTCTTAGCAAACATCATTTCAAATAACTTTTGTTTGGTGGAGGCAGCAGGGGTGTTCTGAATTTCCCATAGGATTCCAGGTAAGCAGAGGTCCCAATTGGTAGGATTGACTTAAGTAAGTCCTTTCTTGATGGTCTGGTTCATCCTTTCTATCATGTCATTGGTCTGAGGGTAGTATGATGTGGTTCATTTGAGGTGGATCTTGTGAATTTGGACATAACTTGTAATTGTGTTATTGATGAATTCTGTGCCTTGGTCAGAGATGAGTTCTTCTGGGGGTCCATATCTGAGTGTGAGTCCATAGAGGAGGCCTACAATGGTTAAGGCATCTGCAATTTCTATTGGAAAAGCCTCAGGCCACTTGGTCAGATGTTCTACAAATATAAGGATGTATTTGCTTCTTCTTGGTGTAACTGGTAGAGGTCCAATTATGTCTACTCCCCATCTCTGAAAGATGTTGTCTGGTGGTGTAATTGGTTGTAGTAGTGCTTGATAGTTCTTCCTTCCTTGGTACTTCTGGCAGGTGTTATATTTCTGAATGATGTCTCAGACTTGTGCTCTGAGGTGGGGCCAATGTTGATATTGTTCTCAAATGTTGTCTTCTGTACTTGTCTGTCCTTGGTGGGCTTTCTGATATTCTTTTTGGATGAGATCTTCTTATACCTTAATGGTCTGAGGAGCTTCCTTTAGGGTGTAGTTCCTTGGAACACCCTTCTTCTGGTTCATTGGGGCTGGTGGGAAAGTACATCAACATTGTTGTGAGCTTTCCCTGCTTTGTGGATGATGGTGATTTTGTAATCCTGAAGGATAAGGATCCAGTGGGCTAGGATTCCAGTGAGTTCCTTTGTGGTTAAATAGCTATTTGAAGGCTGCATGGTCTGTGATCAGAGTGAACCTTTTTCCGATGAGGTAATGCTTGAACAGAGTGACTGCCCATATGACTGCAAGACATTCCAGTTTGGTGCTACCATAGTTCATCTGCTGCTGATTGGTAGCTCTGCTTGCATAAGCTATCACATGATACTGTTGGTCAGGTCCTTCTTGGGCTAGAACTGCTCCTATACCATCTTTGGAAGCATCTGTATACTAGATGAATGGCTTCTGTAGATTGGGGCGCACAAGGATTAGTGCTGTCATCATGTGGTTCTTGAGTTCTCTGAAGGCTTTTTCCTGTGATTCTGTCCATTTGAATGGCATTCCTTTCTTGAGAAGGATTCGGATTGGGGCAGTGATTTGGGCAAAATCCTTGATGAATCTTCTGTAGTAGGATATTATTATCAGGAATGATAGTGTTTCTTTTAGAGTCTTGGGTACTGGCCAATTGTTGATCTTCTCTGTTTTCTTTGGGTCTGCATGAGTTCCTTCTTTTGAAACCATGAATCACAGGAATTTAAGTTTCTGTTTCCCAAAGTAGCATTTCTTTGCATTCAATCTCAAGTGATTCTTGCGGGTGAGCTTGAAGAATTCCTCGAGGTGGTGCAGGTGTTCTTTGAAATTTGCTGAATAGATGTTGGAATTGTCCATGTATACAATTAGGCAGTAGTGGATCAAGGGTGCATAGACAGAATTCATCATTCTCTGAAAGGTGGGGGGTGTATTACAGAGTCCAAAGGGCATTTAGAGGTATTCAAACAGTTTTTATAGGGCAAGGAAGGCTGTCTTTTGAATGTCCTTGGGGTCCATGGAGATCTCATGGAATCCTTCCTGTAAAGAGGACCATACTGCTGAAGTATCTGGCATCCTGTAACTGATCCAAAAGGTCATTGATTCTGGGCAAAGGATAGGCATCCTTCTTGGTGACTGAATTGAGTTTCCTGTAATCTACACAGAGTCTCCATCCTCCTTTCTTTGGTACAATAAGTATAGGGCTGGCCCAGGGGCTAGTGGAGGGTCGGATGACTCCATTGTCTAAGAGTTCTTGAATGTGCTCTTTTTCAAATGTTTTCAAGTGATGGGGTATTCTATAGGGTTTCTGCCAGATGGGTGTTGCACTTCCTGTATTTATGCTGTGGTGATATGATGGGTTGTATGGCAGGTTGCCATAATTAGTGGTGAAGATATCTTGATATTTGTTGAGAAGTTCTACTAATTGTTGCTGTTGTTGAGGTGTCAATTCTTCTCCAATGTTGGTGGAAGGCTTCACTGTCTCCTGGGTCACAGAGGGGCCTTTCCTTTCTTCTGGGACCTTTTGCTGTTTCCCAATAGGTTTAGTTCATAAACTTCCCTATGAGTTCGGTTGAGAAAAGGCACCAGATATCCTATGATGGTTCCTTTTGGCAGGATGATGATCTCCCAACTTTGGTTGGTTGCTTGGGAGTGTACTGGGTTCATCTTGTCAAGGAATGTGTGTCCCTCTATGTCCAGGTGTGGGATATCTTCCTTAGGTTCAAAGAAAAGGTTTCTGGGATTGGGTGGTGCAAAGATTTCAAAGGAAGTTTGTTCTCCGGGCTCCAGGATGAGATTCTTATGCAGTCTGACTGGTTGTCAGTACACTTGCTGGGGAACATTCCTCTTGAGGTGGTTGACTTGAAGGAGATATACCTCCTTCCTGTCTGAACTTCCAAATCTCTTGGCTTGTCTTGTTCCTTCAGTTAGTTCAGAGACTTCCTGTAACTGTGGGGTCTTGACCTTCATGAAGACTGCTTGGGCAATCTTCTGTCCTCTAATGATTCAGTGCCATTCTGTACTGCTGTTGTGTAAGATAACCTTGATTTCGCCTGTATATTTTGGGTCAATGGTTCCTCCTTCCACTATTATTCCTTGTCTGGCAAGTCCAGACCTTGAGGTCAGTTGGATATAAGCTCCTTGGGGTTGCTGCATGGCTAGTCTGGTTCTGACCATGAAGGTTTTTCCAGGCTTGATAGATTTGTCCTCCAGGCTGTAAAGATCATATCCTATATCCTCAGGGTGGGCTTTGGTAGGGGTTTGGCCTTGGGGTGCAGCAGGGCATACTGGGCAATATCCTTGCTGAGTTCAGGCTTTCCTAAGGCTGAAGCTCCACTAGCAGAGAGCCTCCAAGCTCTAAGGTTGAGGTGTGGCCATCTGGCTCCAGTAGAGGGGTCTTGGAGGTACTTGATTCCTCTCCTTCCTGTAGGGTCAAGGGCTTTCATGAAGTTGGTGACATCTTCTGCCCATCCTTGGTAGGTTGCATGTCTGATGAGAGCTAGGATGTCTTCTCGCAAATCATAGATCTTGAGGATTCTTTTTCTTGGTCTGGCTTTTTTGAATCTGGCATTTTCGGATCTGGCTTTGATTATCTCCTTTCTTCAAAGTGTGCACTGCAACATCATGACTGAGGTGAATCTTCTGATGTCTGCAGTCTTGGCAATCAGGGTGTCTCCCATGGTTACAATATCCCATTGCTTGGAAATGATTTTCCCAGCTATTTATCTCTTGTTGTCTTGGGAATTGATACCCATCTTGATCATAGGTTGGGGGAAGGGTAGACAAGGGGTATATTTCTGTTTGGGTGAAGAAGCCTTGTCCCCTAAATTGACTTTGTAATCTTGTGGTGACTTCTTGAAAGGTGGTAGACTGTGCAAGAGTAGTTGGGGGTTCTGGTCTCTGGGGTCTCTGTCTTTCTTGTTGGTCCGACAGATGATACTGATAGGAGTAGTCTTGGGGAGAGTGGAAGACCATTTGGTGGAGACATCTTCCTAGCCTAAAAGTCCTCTCTTGGTGAGTTTCTTTCTTAGATATAATGATGATTGTACTGAGTCCTTCTTCTATATTCCAAGGGTCATTGTCTTCAGGTGGTGTTCAGCAAGATTCATCCCAGGAGATGAGTTCAGGGACCTCTTCTTCTTCAGGTGCTTCTTGTTCAGGAACTTCTTGATCAGAAGTTTCTTCTTCCTCAGATGATTCTTGACCCCAAATTTCTTGTACTTCTGCAGCTTTGGTTGCAGGTGTTTCTGGAATATGTCTGTATTTCTTCTTCTTTCTTCTGCACTCTGAGCAGGCTGTGCCAGGTGATTTCCTTGTTCCCATGATCTTGGAGGAGTGCTCGGGACACTTGTGTCTCTTGAGGCATATGGGGCATCCTTTGGCTTCTCCTGCAATAGCTCCGATAGTAATAGGGATAGTGTTTTTGGCCCACACATTATCCTCTGGTCAGTCATCTACCAGATTGATTTGGGGATTGAGTCTGGGATCATTTTCATCTTCAGATTCTTCCTCTTCTTCTGTGGTGGATTCTTCACTACTAGCATACTCTTCCTGAATAGTGACCTTCTTTTTCTTCTTTGATTGCTCATAGCTGGTCACCTTAACTCTATACTTCTTGCCTTGGTAATCAAACTTGAGTACTTGTTGGCTGATATCAACAACTGCATTCATTTCCTTCATTCAGTTAGTACCAAGAATCATATCATAGGTGACAGCTTCAGTGACAATAGCTTTGGGGATGGAGAACTGAATGTTTCCAAGAGAGATGGTGATATTTCATACTTCTCTAAGGAGTTGAGTTCGGGCTCCATCTGCTACTATGATGCTGAGGTTGGATGGTCCATCAATGGGCCATTGGAGGGTGTCCAAGAATTGTTTGGCAATGACACAGACAGCTGCTCCTATGTCTATAAGGATTTTCATTTTTTGTCCTCCAATGTCTCCATGTAAGTAGGTGCTGACATGTCTTTCAGCTGCTTGGACAGGGATGGAGACTGGTTCTTGCTGTGGGATTGGAACTTGGCCAGTGCTAGACCTGGTGGTTCTCAGCAATTTATTTTGAACTCCAGCTGATATCAGTTGCAAGAACTGCAGGAGAGGGACTTCCATCTTGGCCTCTTGGATCTTCTGCCAGGCTTCATTGTAGATATCTCTAGGCATGGTTTTTGGGGCGTACTTCTTCTTGGGCTTTGGGGTAATAGGTTCCCATTCTTCTTGTTCCATTTCTTCATCCTCTGGTGGCAACTCATTTGTCTCAGGAACAAGAGGTGAGGGGGTTCAGAGAGGTGTTTCTACTTGTTCCTCCTCATGTTCTTCATCTTTTTCTTAGATGATTCTTCTGCTGATGTTCCTGGATGACCTTCCTACAGGTCTCTTTCTCTTTTCTGCTGGGTAGACTGTCTTTCGGGTGGTATCCTTGGTAGGGTATAAGTCTTGGTCACTGTAGTCTTCACTGTTGCTTGCTTCCTCAAAATCTTCAACAGGATAGATTTCAGTCTTTTTGTACTGAGTGTCATTCCTTTGGTTTACTGGTTCTGAGTCCCTTCGGTCACTTCTTTTGTTGTCTCATTCAGTGGTATAGTGTCCAAATTGTCTACAGTGGAAGCATTGGACTTGGGCTTTGTCTCAGACAGGGTACCTTCTTTCTTCTTGCTGGTAATTCCTGTTATCTCTTGGTGGATAACCTTGGCTCCTCTGTGGTGGGTACCCTCTGTTGTTTTGGTAGTCCCAATTTTCAGGGGTGGTGAGTTTTTCAATCTGTCCAACCAATTGGTCTAACTTGGAGCTGAGGTCTTGAATTTCGCTTCTGTCCTTCTTTCCTTCCTTGGCTGGCCTTCTTTCCTCAGATCTTTCTTATCCTTGAAGGAGTCCTTGCAGGGCTTTGATCAGGATATCTTTCTTATCTTCCTTCTTGTCATGATCACTCCAGGTAGTTCCTTGCCTGACATCAAAGAATCCTTGAGCTGTATCTACTTGCTCTTCAGACCTTCTGATGCCTAGGGTGCAGACATACTGGGCAATATTTAGAGGAATTCCATTCATGAAGGTCATTGGACCTATGATGTCTTGGTTGGTGGCATTGAACCTGGCAGAATGCATTCTCTTCTGGATTCTTGTAAAGAAGGCTTTGGATGATTCTCTAAGATTCATCTTCATTCCCATGATGGATTCCTGAGCCTTATGGCAGGTTTCATTTCCTGCATATTTTTCGATGAGCCAGTGGACCATGGCTTCATATTCTAGCTCATCAGACATTGCTGCTTGTATCTGTCTTGCTAGTTCTGAATTTCAGTTGTTTGCTGTTTGATGGAAAATTCTTCTGGCTGGTTCTCAGAGCTGAGCTTTGTAGATGGCGATTTTTCTTTCATCTGAGAGATTTCTCAAGACTGCAATTCCTTCAATTCCATCAAGGAATTCTCTGGGATCTTCCTCTGGGTATCCTGCAAAGGTTGGCAATGAGGTGGTCATTTCATCATTACTTTCTTCTGATTCTGATTCAAGTTTGAATTCTGATTCTGATTCACTTTCTGAACTGTCACTAGAGATGGGGATGCTTGAGTATCCTGAGGACAGTGTTCTGGATCTTGGATAAAGTGGAATAGGCCTAGGTATTCTTGTAGGAGCTACTTCTGGTTCTGCAAGAGGTTGTGGTAAGGGTTCGGTTGGTGAGATTGGTGAACTGATGTGGGGTGTCTGGTTATAAACTGTTGGGTCTGTGTGATAAAGTCTTCTAGTTCTTGTGTGAGTTCTCCAAAATCTCTAGCAGGGCTGCCTGTATTGTCTGGTTGATCTGCTTGGGGATTTTGGGCTGTACTGCCTTCTGGTTCTGGTTGGGATTCTTCTGATGCTGGGTAATTGGCAAGTCTTGAAGTGATTAATTCTCTTCCTGTCCAGATGCTGGTAATAACTGGTTCTCCTGTAGTAGCAGAGATTGGTTTTGTATCAAATATATCCAGTTTGACTGTGGGTTCTTGTGAGCTGAAAAGTCACGTTGATTTTGAAATCTTCCCAGTTGAGCCTCCAAATGTAACATGCCCAGCTCAATGGAGGCAAATTACAAGATTGAGGGTTGATGTAGTTTGGCTTGAGCCCCCAGTTACTTTGTCAAAAAGCAACAAAATGTTCTAAAATTGCTGAGGTCCTTGGTGTTTAGTGGTATAATATTCAAGCTGGATATCTGCGAGTGATTCTGGCGATTTCCTTATTAGAACAGTTCTCTGGGTATAGCGGTGACTTGTGTGTGAATGGGTTTCCTTCTTGAGTGGTGGGTGATTTCTGTGTAGCGCGACGATCTCCTTGTGCATGATGGTCTGTCAATTTAGCAGTTTTTCTTCTTGGGTGATGACAATCTCTGCATGATGATCTCTATATAGCATGAGTTCCTTATACAGGACATTCTGATAATTTGGCGGAGATCTCGATTTGGCTCACTAGGAATAGTATGGCATGGATTTTTGAATCGGGCTCACTGGGAACAAACTGATAACTCAGATATCACAGGTTTTCGGGGAATGCGGATGACTTGAAAATGGCAAATGATGCAGATTCTCTTGAATTGGTGGACTTTTTGAAAAAGGTGGCTTCAACTGGGAATAACTCAGATGGTGTGAGTTCTTCTGGATCAGGCTCTTCTGGGAATATGAACAACTGGTGGCATTCTTTGGGAAAGGGTCTCTTGGCAAAGTTACATCAAAGACTGGCTTTATTTGCATGGGGTTATGTTGTAGACTGGCTCAACTGTAAAGTTGCATCAGAAACTGGCTTGAGCAAGGTGGCTTTCTTGGGAAGGTAGAGAATAACTTGGAAATGGCAGCTTATTCCTTAAGTGCCGGACTACTCAAGTGGTGGCAAAGTTCTTCTTTGAACTTAGGCAGCAAACTCAGATTCTTCAGGTTCAATTCGGACTCATTCTTTGTATCAGCAAGTGGACCAGAGTGGGGAAATAAGCTCACAATCTCCTAGCAGTGGCTGTAGAGTTCCTCTCATAGTCTGGTAGGCAGTCTTGTCTTTTGCTTTGAATTTCAGACTCATTCTTTATATTGGAAAGTGGACCAGAGTGGAAAGGGGACCAATGCTCAATCTTTAGAGACTTCTTTGGTGTTTGTATTTCAGACTGAGGTTTATTCACTCATGTCTCTGGGGTAATTTATATATTGTGGTTGCTATCTGGTTGCTATCTGACTAACTATAGAATGCTATTTATAGGGTGACATTTACTATAAGTATGACAGCCAGTGTTTACATTATTTTCTTCTTTGGCTATCTAGTTATTTATATATCTTCTGCAGCAATAGTTGCTGGTTATTATGCTGTACTAATGTTCACATCACCCGGTTGGGTTTCGAGATTGCTACATTTTGTAGTTTGTCACAGTATAGTTATTTTTCAGAGAGTGTAAGTAGGGGAGAGAGTATATATTAGAGTGAGGTAATATATAGTAGGTTTTATTAGAGCTATCAGTATAATATAAGAACTATATATTTATTATAAACTAGTTAATAAAGTAAGTCTGAGAGACTATAAAAAAAAATCCCCTCTTTTGATTAAAGCTCTTATTTT
>RBNI01004497.1:0-13947 GCA_003990745.1 Jimgerdemannia flammicorona | reverse complement strand
TTTTTTATAGTCACTTGGACTCCGCCTTTATTACCAGTCTATGAATAAGTATACATCATCACCACCCACTACCCAATTCCCATAGGGGGGTTCCTCCCCACCTCCTTACAAATAAAAATCACCCTTTCATCCACTATACCAACTCTCTCTCCACTCTGTCCACAAATTTTCTCTACTAAGTGGCGTCTCTGACCACCCTGCAGCCCCCAACCAAGCCACCAGCCTGTTAAGGTGTCTTCCATAAGCCTATGCCACCACAACAACTGGTCCCCCAAGCCCTGTCTGCTTCCATCCTCAAAAACAAATAGCCAGTGACTGGCCAGTCCTACCCAAATAGCCAGTGCCCAGCCCAATGTAATCCACTCCTTCCCTATCTCCCCTACCAATCTGTCCCTCAAGTCCTCCCACCTCCCCCATACTTCATCTCTCCTATGCTGTACCCCCAAGCATTCTTCAATTGCCTGCCAAAAATCCCCCAACACCTCACACTCTCCTAGCCAATGTTCAGGCATCTGTACACAACTCCCCTCCTGCCCTATATTATGGCACTCCTCACAGTCGAAGCAACCCCCTACGATAAGGTGCCCTGAGTGAAAGTTGAGCATCACATTCCTCCACAATATGCACCACCAGACCACCCAGTACTTTGGCGGCATCCACTTTCTCACTGCGGCACTCTAAGTCCAAACACCATGCCAGTCCCACTCTTCGCCAATTCCAACTCCTTGCCAACCACTAGGCCACAGATCCTGGCCTGGTCCTCTTTGGCATTCCATTTCATCGCCAATGTTGAACTCAATTAAAGGAGTGCCACCCAGCAGTATACGATCCCATCTCTACATTACCGGGTCCCAATCCTCCTCTCCTTCATTCCCCTGCCAACAAATTCCAATACGGTGCACCCCCTCTGCTATCCCCCACCAAAATCCTTTATACCATAGTTGCTTAGTATCCCGAAGTCCAACTAATGCGAGGAGATCCCCAGTTGCGCCCCTTGGTGATAACTGCCTCTCCCAGATCTTCTGTAGCAGAGGAACCCAACCACCTCCTCTCAATTCCACTGCCCTCTTTAGCCACCATGCTCGCAAGCAGTATAACCATTTTGGGAAGTCAACCAGTCCAAGACCACCTCTCGCCACTGGTAGGGACAAGGTCTCCCAACCAATTTGACTCCGCCTTCCAGCCCAAATCCATCCCTTTGCTGACTTCACCAGTCTCTTCACCACCCAAGCTGGGAAGTCCAGATGATATGCCAAGTACCACAACTTCGGCAGCCAGTAAATATTCAAAATCGAGACCCATCCTGCCAGAGAAAAATGTCTTCCCCCCCAACTCCGCAGGGCCTCCTCCCAGATTCCAATCCTCTGCTCCCACCAAAGCCTGGGCAGCACTGACCCATAGACCGACAAATAGATGCCCAAGTACCACACTGCTTCACCAGTAGAGACAATTGTTCCTATAACCTCCCCTCCCACCAGACCATTACCAAGCACCATTGTTTCACATTTATGTCAATTCAACTTTGCTCCCAAGTTCTCCTCATACCACTCCACAGTCTTCTTGAGCTCTTCAATATCAGCAATCGAACCCAAACCCACCACCATGTCATCTGCAAAGGCACCAACTTTCCATCCTATGCCAAAGACAGAGAGTCCTTCTATCCTCTGCCTAATTCTATCCATAAGGGGTTCCAGAGAAAGAGCATACAAAATGGGGGACAGTGGGTCCCCCTGGGGCACCCCCCTGCCTAAGGGGAATGCTACCCCTCTATGCCCATTACACATGAGCGCAGCCCTACTCCCTTCCAGTAGACTGACCATCGCTGACTGGAATTGGGATGGAACCCCCATTCTATCCAAAACTTTCACCAGCCAGACTCTTCGCACTCAGTCATAAGCCTTCTCCTGGTCCAAGAAGACTAGATACCCATCCAGTCTACAGGCCCTTGCCCCTTCAATAACTCTATGTACCCAGGCAGTGCCATCCCTGATGAGCCGCCTGCCCACAAATCCCCTCTGCTCAATACCCACGACTTGCTGGGCCACCTTCTGTAGTCTTGCCACCACCACCTTAGTCACCAATTTCCTATCCATATCTAGCAACATTATCGACTGCCAGTTCTTCCAATCCTCCCGCCTTCCTTTGTTTTTATAAAGTAGTATCACCAGCCCAAGGTCCTGCTCCCCCACCCACCTCCCAGTCTGTAGAATAGAGTCACACAATACTGTCATCTCCCCCATCACCCCTGGGACTCTAACCATTCTCTTCCAAAAGTCCCAGGGCAGACCATCCTCTCCAGGTGCTGTACCCGACGTTGTCACGGCAAGAACCTGGTGGATCTCATCTTCCTGTACCGGTATCACCAGGTCACCTAGCCCCTTGACTTGTGGTGGGTGCCAATCCTCCAATGCGTGGTCAATGGTCACAGCATCTGCCCCACCCTCCTCCTCACTCCACAATCCACTCCATCTCTCCTTCAGTGATCCAAGAATGTCCTGTACACCATACACCAGTATATCATCTGAGTCTAACACCTCTTCCCACCATTGCTGTACCTGCCTTACCCTAAGAACCCTTATAAGAAACTTGGAAGGCCTCTCTCCTTCCTCCAAATCCCGCCAGCAGAGCCATGCTGCCAAGCTCTGTACCCTTGCTTCCTCCTCTTCCCGCAGCATCTTTTGTAGTTCCCCAACCTCCATTTTCACCCTCATTAACCTCCAATCTTCTTCTCCCTCCAGCATCTTCAACCTCACCCACTCCTCCAGAAGCCTAGTCAGTCTAGTAGAAGCCCAATGCACTCTATGCCTCCTCTGCTTCCCTGCCTCCTTGCCAGCCTCACTCCAGTAAATCTTGGCCATCTCCTTCATCCTCATCCACCAAATCCCAACTGAGGTACCTTCCTGCCACCAGTTCTCCACCCTCAGCTGAATGTCCTTAGCCCACTCATCCCACCGGGTCTTGTCATCTAACAAAGAGGAATTGAGGCACCAATGTCCAGGCCCATCCCCGCTTCCCCCAAAGCACCCCTGTCCCAAAAGCCCCCAGTGATCTGATCATGGACACCATTTGACCTCCAGTGACTTCCAAACATCTAGGCCCCAGCAGCTGGCTGTCAGAATCCAGTCGATTCTTGTCCCCAGACCCCCTGCCCAATGTGTATAAACCCTCCTATTCTCCCAGCACTCCCTACCAGCGTCTACCAGTGCACTTAGTCTCTCGACCTCCTCCCATGCCACCAGTCCTCCACTCCTGCTCTTAGCACCTTGTCCTCCATCTGTTCTATCCAACTATACACCCCGAACTATATTGAAATCACCCCCAAGCATATCTACTCCAGCCTCCACAAAGCTCCCACTCTCCAGCAAACCTTTCATCCAATCTACCTGCTCACTCCGTACCGCAGGACAGTAGCAGGAGCCAACTGTAACTGGCTCCCAACTTGCCTGAATCCACTTGCCCCAAACTAGTCTCTCTCCCCAGCTTCTCACATCCTGTATCTCCCCTCTGTCTTTCCAAACTAAAATCCCAACCTTGCCCTTCCAAACCACCGCACCTCCCCATTCCTTTGTCCACTCCATCTTATCAGAATCATCCCCACACCTAACATCCTGCAAGAGGAAGAGATCAGCCTCCAATCCCATCAACCAAGTAAAAATGTTCCTACATCGAATAGCCCCCCATAACTCATTCACGTTTAAAGAAAAAATATTGGTTGTACTGTTTGTGATGAAATATGTTATATTGTCTCTCGATCTCTACTGCTCTATGCTCATCTCCTCCTACACCATGTCCAGATTATATTCTGCAGCCACCTCTTCCTCTTCTGCTCTCTGAGCCTCCAATCCAGCCAGCAGTTCATTCATCTCTCCATCTGCCTTCTCCTCAAACTCCTCTCGGTATTCTATACATGCCTCCTGCCAGAGCTGCAGTCCATGGTGCTTATTCCAGCAGTATTCAGCCCTCTCTCCAGCAATGACCGCCATCTCCGCCTCCCTCTCCTTATCCACCTCATACCCTTCCTCCTCTAGATACATCACAAGAATTTCCGCCTTCAGTGCCTTCCTTACTCCATCCCCCTGTAGTATTCCTGCCCAGTACTCATCACTCATCACCTGCAAGTCTACCTCCCCCAACTCTTCCACTGCCAGGTTATTTATCATCTGACACATCCAAAGTAAGTTCCCCACCTTCTTCCCCCCTAGAGTCACCAGCCTCCTGCCATCCAACATGGTGGTGTCAGCTCCAGCACTTGCAGCCTCATCTCACACCTCTGGGATATCCACCAGTTTCTCCTCACCAGCCGCCAACATCTGTCCTCCATACACCATCTCCGGAACTCCAAATTGCACCCTCTGGGCCCCTCGCATCGGCACATCTTCAACCACCCTGTTTCGTGAAGCTGGGCCATGCCTGATAAGAGAGGTGGGGGTAGGGGAGCCCTCCCAGTCCTCCTCCCAGACCTCAAATGTGCCGTCAGCATATGGATCCTTACTTGCCTTCTCCTTGTCCTCCCCTGCCTTCTTCTTGTCCTTCCCCTCCCCCTCGCCAGCCCAGACACTTGCTCCAGCTCCCCCAGTGCTCTTCACCTCACTCGCATTCCCCTGTAGCCTGTTGTTCAGTTTGGCCAGTAGCTCTTTCTGCCTCTTACGCCCCTGAGCCCTTTCCCACTGCGCCTTGTTCATTCAAATCCGCTTTCCGTCCACCACCTCCAAGTGCGTCAACTTCTCGAAGACCACCCAAGCCTTTGCTCGCCTCTCTACAGCACCCTCCATCTCTTCTAGTACCTCCAATAAATCCTCCTCCTCCTCCTCACTCCCCTTCACTCTCATCACCTTACATAAAATCACTCCCCAGACCATCGCCGAAGGCCAGTCCCTTGCCTTCCCAGTAGCTTCCTTCCCAGCCAGCCTAATCCACACATCCACATTACCAGTCCTGAGCGAAGTCCCTTCCCAGACCCTGAATCCGATATCTACTACCTCTCCATATTCCGCCATGAAATCCTTAACTCTCTTTCTCGTCTCCATTGCTGTCACCATTGGCACTCCTTTCACCAGCAGTTGGACCACCCTGGGATTCCACTTCAGACACCGTGCCATCGGCACACACACCTCTCCAACCACCAATCCAACCTTCAGTGCCTCCTCCAATGATGCCACCTCCTCAAAACCCACCTCTACTCCCTCCAGTCCCTTCAAAAACTTCACGGATGCAGCTCCTGCCACTTGCTTAGCGATGAGCCCCAGTACCATTTTCGCCATCACCGCTAGGCCCCAGAAGCACAGTATAACCATGAATGCCGAAATCGATTTTTTGAGCAACAGGGCCACTGCCAGACCCATTACACCATCTGCCAAGTCCCCTTGTCTTCTAAGCCTCAGCCACTCAGCCACACCATCAGCCGTTACATCTGGATTTTTTTCCAGATTGACAGTCCCGTCGCCATCAGCAGTCACACTCCCCCCAGCCGCTACTCCCCCAGCTCCACTGCCCCCCCTTTCAAGGACTGCTCCCCCCTGCACCGGTACCTTCTCGGTCTCCTTGCCTTTCCTCAGCCAGCCCTCCAGCCCCATCGCCTGTTGTCTCCCCTTCACTGTCTCTGCGAAACTTGCCCTCTCAGATCCAGAGCCTCTGCCACCTCCTCCACCCCTTCCATGTCCACCAGCCAGCAGCCCCCTCATACCCCCCCCCAGGCCTGGGCTCCTCCCCACCTGCTGCCAGTTGAAAGCACTTGGGCCACCCTGCCTAGTACACACCTCAGGTTGCCTGTCAGTTGCCATGTTGTTAGTCTCTTTTCTCCAAAAACAATGTTGTAAGTGCTCTCCAAAGATTGTGTAACCCGAATGGTACTGGAAAGAGTTGATTTCGAAGTGTTTTCACTCGTGCTCAAAGTCAGAAAGCGAAATCTGAAAAATTTCGACAGCCTCCCCCCTATAGGAGGTGCAATGAAGATCATAATAGTCAAACTTGTTAGTGCACTATAAACTGACAACTAAGCTATATAAACGAATTCATAATCCTGGAATTCCAACAGGCCAACAAATTTTGAAGAAAGACGGACGTATTTTTATCAAGTTCACCACAAAATCTTGGTACCATACATAGAGTATCTGTGTCACATTTAAGTACATATGTATACCAAATATATGATGTGGTTTACGATGATATATAGACTTCAACTATCAATCTGGTCGGCAAGGTCAAGTATGGGATGGGCGGTGACGAGTGTGGGAAGTTTCTTGCTCTATAACTGACTCAGCTATAAATAAATAAAAAGACTGATGGACGAAATTTTGTCTCCCTGTTCGACAAAATATTCAATTTCATATAATTATGTCTGTCAACAAATTTCGAATGTTAACTCGAAGATGGCCGATGGAAGTACGACAGTCTCCTTCCACGCCACCTTGGTTATGTTAAAGATCCTGTTTAATTTCGGCCATAGATTCTAATTATATCGAGCTATTCTTGGGCTTCGCAAATGGAAGAAATGGAATAGCCGCTCGACATATATAGACCTGCCCGAATGGACAAGGCGCCACGACCACAATGTAAAAGGGCCATCCAAGACCCAACAACTTTTCCCTCAGCCAACCAACACTCATTCTTGTGGTAGAAAGCAATCGACCTTTTGTGTCTTCCACCTCTCCACGATGAAATTTCCGGCACCACTCCTTACCCTGGGTCTGCTCTGCAGCACCCTCGTCGAAGCCGGTAAATTCCATCCGCACACGAAGCGCTCCGTCGACAACGAGCTCCTCCGCGGCGGATACATCGTCGAGTTCACGCACGACACCGCGGTCAAGAACAGTATGCACGGAAGCCTCGTGTCCACGATGGGCGTCATGGGACACAACATGGTCGTTCGCCAGCAGTACGACTCCGAAGTCTTCAGTGGTATTTCTGTTACTTGCCAGACCGAGGCTGCTCTGCACGATATCATCAACAACCCCAATGTCGTCAACGTCTGGCCCATAGTCCACTACAAGCGTCCCGAGATCATCAAGGTCGAGACCCACAACAACAACCCCGATTTTGTACGCAATGTTTCATTCTAATTCGTACATTGCGGTGGTTGACTTGTGTCGTGTATATTAAGTGTAAACAGTAATCTAATATCATATCGGCTACATTATAGTACTTCGCCCACAACCTGACCGGGGTGCACGAGGTTCACAATACCCTCCGTATCTATGGCAAGGGCGTCAAGGTCGGTGTGATTGACACTGGTATCGATTACACCCACCCCGCTCTTGGTGGCGCTTTCGGCCTTGGCCACAAGGTCGCGTATGGTTACGATCTTGTTGGCGACAATTTCGATGGCGTCCATGCTTACCCCGATAAGGATCCGCTGGACAAATGCATAGGGCACGGCACGCATGTCGCTGGTATCATTATTGGTAATGACACGTCTAAGGTACATAACTTAAAGATTTTTTATCATGTCACAAATATCTTGTGCAATCGGTCACTTACCCAAACTTCACGAAGGGTTTCATCGGTGTTGCTCCCCAAGCCACTCTTGGTGTATGGCGTATCTTTGGTTGCAACAGCAGCACTACTACTAACGACATCATCATCAAGGCCATGGAGATGGCCCACGAGGCCGGAATGGACATCATCAACTTGTCTCTTGGTGAAATAGGTGGTTGGGAGGAGAACCCGGTATCCATCATGGCCGATAGGCTCGTCGGCCTTGGCAGGAGCCGTAAGTAAACCTTCCATTTGACGTCGTCCTACGCATCCTTGTTCTTTAATTTCAATCAACTAAATATCTCCTCTATCCTTCCTTCCAACAGTCGTCATTGCTGAAGGTAACGACGGCTCTGCCGGCATCTTGCTCGCCGCTGCTCCTGCCACCGGTCGCCGCGTGATTGCCGCCGCGTCTTTCGACAACCTCGCTCTTATTGCGAACCGTCTGGACGTTTCGACTTTACCTGGCGATGTTATTGCTTACCTCACGGCCGGCGCTCCTCCTATTCTGTCCAACGTTTCTCTCATCGCCGTCTCCGACACCACCGCCGTTGAAGATGATGGTTGTAACCCCATCACTAAGGACATCAAGGACAAGATTGCCCTGATCAAGCGCGGTATCTGCACTTTCCTCATCAAGGCTACCAACGCCCAGAACGCCGGCGCTGTCGGTGTGATCATCTACACCAAGGACGGCCAGCCGCCAATCGCCCCGGTCCTCGACGCCACCATCAAAATCCCCGTGGTTGGTATAGCCAACGTTGATGGTGTGAAAATCTTCAACACCCTCAGCAAGGGTCCCAAGGTCACCTTTGGCAGGAGCGCCGTCAAGGTGCCCATCCCCTCCGCCGGTACCGTTTCCGACTTCTCAAGTTGGGGTCCGACTAACGAGCTTCAACTGAAACCCAACCTTGGTGGTATCGGTGGCGGAGTTTATTCGACTCTTCCTAATGGTAGCTACGGTACCCTCTCCGGCACGTCAATGGCCTCGCCCTACATTGCCGGCTCGATTGCTCTACTCCTAGAAGCCCTTGGCCAGAAGCACGATCCCGAGATTGTGACCGAGATCTTCCAGAACTACGCCAAGCCCGCGCCGATCTACGGCACCAACCTCACCAACAACCCGATCTGCCAAGGTGCCGGTCTGATCCATGTTCTCGACGCCATTAAAGGCACCGCGCACGTTAGCCCCGCTGAGTTGAGCTTCAACGACACGGCTCACCACATCCGGACTAAGACGATCACAATCACCAACAAGGGCAGGAAGCAGACGATCTTCCACTTCGACCACCTTCCCTCCGCCGCCGGTGCCGGCTACGACGTGGCCAAATCTAGATTCACACCCGTCGAGCCTGGAAGCTACAACAAGGCAGCCGCGGAGGTTAAGTTCTCTGAAACGTTTGTGACGCTCGAGCCGGGCAAGAGCATCAAAGTGCAGGTGAGCGTCTTTCCTCCCAAGTCCAACCACACCGACCACCTTATATATGGCGGGTACTTGGTTGTGAGGCCGTGTGACGCCGATCAGAAGCCGATCCACGTGCCGTACATTGGCATGGTGGGCAACATGCACGACCTTCCGATATTCGACAAGAACTACCCTGTGATCCAGAACACTGATGGCTCCCTCGTCAATCCTGAGACCAATGTCACCTACACCCTGGCCGACCCCGATTACCCGAAGGTCGTTCTCCGCCTCCTGACCGGCACTACGCATGTCATGCTCGACATCATCAACCTACCCTCCAAGACCGTCCTCGGTTCCTTGCCATTCGACCCCATCTACGGAAACACCTACAACTTCCTCCCCCGCAACACCATCTACGACCTTCAAGAGTATTCCCAGAACTACACCTGGCCCTGGACTGGCTACGTAATTCCCGGTGGTGGCACTTCCCCTGTGCCGGTCCCCAACGGTGTCTACCACATCAGCGTAAGCGCCCTCAAGGTGTTCGGTGATGCCAAAATGCCAACTGACTGGGTCAAGTGGCTCTCGCCCCCTCTTGTTATCAAGAGGTTGTAAAATAAAGTAGATACTAGTTTATTTTTGTTTTGGTTTTACTTTGTTTTTCATATCGTCTTTGACCGCGGCATAATAAGAGCCTCATACATCAGCTGTAATTTTAATAAATTTATTGCTGCTAAAATATTAACGCGGCACGGCTTGATAATGCCTTTTAAAAATAAATTAATTCCCGCATCTTTTCCTGTTACGGAATTTCTCCAAACTGACTAATGTCTGGTTCTCTATAAGAACTTTCTGTCAACTGCCAGCCCGGTGATAAGAGTCTTGGGTGCGTTTATTTCTCTCTTTTTATTTTTATTCATACACCTCATTTATTTCGATTTTTTTTTCTTTTCTTTCAGACATCTTCTCGCTTATTTAAAATGAATAATTACAGATTGGTACATTTATTACAAACCAAATTGTTCTCCGACAGTGTTAAGATTGTTTTATGCTCCAATATATTTTCCATGCCAATATATTTTACGTGGGCTAGTTACTGATAACTGATCAGAGAATAGGCACGTGTAGAGATCAGCATATTTCGTGTTCTACATTGGTGTGCCGTCACATCATTTTCTCAAGATTGGCACTGGCTTTGCAGCTTGCCTTAACAATGGTGAGCGCCTCCGCCCCCTTTCTCTGCTATCATACCAGTCACAAGGTTGGTGGGTGACCTTCCAAGTCCCTTTTCCCCTACTTTTACCCCCCCTCTACCTTGGGTTGGTTTGCTGTGCCTATAAGGGCATGGTGGGAGGAGGCACTGGTGATGAGTTGCCCCTTTATCAGTGTTGGATTGGTGTCTTCTCTACTTTTTCACAGTTTCTGATATCTCTGGCTATATCTGGAGTATATCTGTTTTGGTGCAGTACCTTCTTCCTTTTACCATCATTAACAAGATATTGTCTTGGTATATTATGGGCTACATATAGAGTTAGCTAACCTTGGGCATCAAGTGTCAGTATAGGTTATCTGCAGGTTAGACAGTACCTGTAATAGGGCTCTTTGGACTTTGGTGAGCTTCCTGGTGAGCACAATTCTAGTATATGTGACTGTCTTTCAGGGGGTTTTGAGTTGGGAGAGAGATGGCCATCACAGATAGGAGAAAGAGTAATAATGGTGAACCAGTGAGATACTAGACTGGGGGTAGTCATCAGAGTTGAGATAGATATTATCTCAGTGAGGTCTTTTGATTAGCTGGTGGAGAGTGAGATAGTATAGAGATCAGTATTCTAGTTATATCTAACTAAAACTAAGAGCTGATATAGTAATACAATTGAGGCCTACAGGCTTAGAGAGTGAGATCTTTCTCATTTAACAGTACTTGACTGAAACTAGAAGCTGATATAGCAATATAATAGAGGTCTGTAGGCTCAAGGAGTAGGAGTGGGGTCTTTTCAGACCTTAGTCCATATATCAGTCCTTTGAAGGAGATCCTATATATAAGTTCTTTACTCACTCACTTTGAATCTTTTCTACTTTCTATTGGCTAGTTGAGGGGTTTTTCTTTATCTCAGACTTTCTTTTGAGATTTAAGAGACTATTATTTATTTAGTTATAATATTACTAAATTATATATATAGGTGTGCTCTCATATATAGTTATAATGATCTAGTTTTAGTGAGCTAACAAGTCTGGTCCATATGGTGGAAGTCAGTATATTTAATATATATAACTGAAATGGTAGGACTGCTGAACAATTTAGTAGTCTAGATTAATAGGGAGACAATGTTCAGTAGGTAGTGGGAGAGGGTTTTGGTCTATATAGTCTAGGTTTTCTTCTAATAAAAATCTATAAAGAGAATATTTCTCTTATAAAAAAAAAAAAAATAGTAAGTACCTCTACATACTATATGTGTGACAGTCAAATCACTACTCTTTAAACCATATTATATAACTAGTAGTCAAATTTAAAATTGAATTATATGACTATTTTTTTTTTTTTTTACTACTATAATCAAAATAAGTAAGAATTAATATTTCAACAGTAGCTATATTCTTTACTATAATATTAGTTATAAGATATTAGTGAGTAACTATCTAAGTCTCTTTTCTTTTAACTTTATTTTCTCTACTCTAGTATAGTTTGTTATATCTGTTAAAGAATAGTGAGAAAAAGATAATAGTGATGAGTTGCTACTTTATTAGTATCAGATTAGTGCTTTCTCTACTTATTCACAGTTTCTAATATATATCTCTAACTATGTATATCTAGGGTATATATATCTATTTTAATATAGCATCTTCCTTCTTTTACTATTATTAATAAGATAGCATCTTAATATATTACAGGCTATATAGAAAGTCAGCTGATCTTAAGTATCAAGTATCAGTATAAGTTATCTATAGGTTATCAGTATCTATAGTAGAGCTCTCTGAGCTTTAATAAGCTTTTTAGTAATTATAGTTCTAGTATAGGTAGTACTTCTAAATGAATCAAATTAATTTAAATTAAATTGAATTGAGGATCATTCAAATTAAATCAAATTAAGGGTCTAATTTAAATCCTATTTTCAAAATATAATATCTCAATGAAAATATGTCCAAATTTAATAATCTTTATCTTGTTAGATTTCTCCTATATAGAAGAATCTAATGAACTAAAGATTATTAAATTTAGATATGTTTTCATTGAGTTATATATTATATTTCAAAAAATAGAGTCTAAATCAAATCTTAAATTGAATTAGATCTTTAATTTAATTTGAATTGAATCAAATTGGACCTTTGATTCAATTTATTAGAAGTACTAGATATAAGTAACTGTTTTTTAGGTAATATCAGAATAAGAGAGAAGACGATCATTATAGGGATAATTATTAGATATTATACTAGAGATAGTTATCAAAATTGATAGATACTATATCAGTAGTATCTTCTGATTAGTACTAAGTAGTTAGTTGATAGGTATTACTCTTAGTAGCTCTTAGCAATATATAAGGTTAAACTCTGGTTACTTGATGTTATTAGGAGGTTTAAGACTACTTGGATCAAATATTTAGACTATACTTAACTAGAACTGAGAGCTGATATAGTGATATAATTGAGATCTATAGACTTAAGTAGTAGGATATTAGAGATCTTCTCCCATCTTATATATATATATTCTTCACTTATCTTATTAGGAAGAACTAGACTCTATTTACTGTTTAATATCTTTTGGAGAGTTTTTTCTTTATCTATTACTCTATTTAATATAGTGGAGGCTTTAGTATTTAGCTTTAATATAGTCTTATATATATATTAAAATTTGGATATATACTAAAAAGGGTCAAAAGTATATTAATATCTATAATTATCCAAATAAAATAAAATATACATCATTCAAAAGCTCAGTCACAATTTTATATTGAAATTATAATATAATTAAATATTAATAAAAACTAAATATTATTACAGTTTTAACTGTTATAGTATTAAATAGGTATTTTTTTTTACTATAACTACTTAGCACTAGTGGAGCTTATAATCTTTATTATAAAAGAGATAATTTTATTGAAGTTATATAGATTGTATATTTTATACATTACTGATAAATAATATAAAACTAATAAAATAGTATAATTATATATTGATATATTGAGTTGTCATTCTAATAATAAGTAAGATAATTAGAACTATTATCTAATCTATATATATATAATTTATATATAATAATATAGTTCTATCATCTACTAGTCTTTTTCTCTTTTGGTTACTTTATTGTTAAGATTCTGAGATCTCTACAAGTCTAGTCTCCTTTTAGAAAAATAGTTAAATATAAGTCTCTACTATTAAGAATCTTATAGATAAGATAGATAAACTACTCAAGATTGCTATTATAAATCTTCAGAAGACTCAACAGTATTAAGCAAAATATATTAGTAAGAAATATTATAATATTATCTATATTATTAGTAATTAAGTTCTATTATCTATTAAGAATCTTAAGATATAATCTTAAGTTAACTATATTAAATAAGTTTTAATCTAAGTTTATTAGATTCTTTAAAATTATAAATTAAATCTTTTGCATTCTCCTACTATCTCAAGTTACTTGAAACTATATAAGTATACTCAGTCTTTTATATATCTTATCTTAAGATCTAGAACTAATTACTACTCTATCTTGGTCAAATTTCTAAGTTATCTATCTCTATTATTATTGAAGAATATATTGAGTATAAGATTGAGAAAATATTTGACAAAAAATCTACTAATACTGATCTAAATATCTGATCAAATAGATAGACTACTCTGAATATAGTACTATCTAAAAACTATTAGTTAATCTTAAAAATATATAAGATTTCATTTAAAACTTCAAAGTAAAATATATACTTTTACTACTACTTACATACTAGCTTAATATACTTTTATCTCTTACTCTATAATATAGCTAAATTTGGCTGCAAAAAAAAAACTACTATAAAAATATTATAAAAATCAAAAATTTCAACTTTTTTTAACTTTTTTCAATTTTTTTTTTTTTT
>RBNI01004496.1:0-13949 GCA_003990745.1 Jimgerdemannia flammicorona | reverse complement strand
ACTGGTTGAGATCTCTATATATCAACTAGCAAACAAAGTAATAATCATCATCAACCTCTTTAGTAGTTAATCCAAATTATTTTTAACTACTATATATATCTAAGTTTGAGCTAAGAATAATAGAGATCAAAGATAAAAATAATAGTGAAACCTCTAGCAATGAGGGATTCTTCATAAAAAATAAGCAAAAGTACTTTAATATTTACTAAGAAACTTGTTCTGATTTAGAAAGTTATTAAGATATACTAGTAAGCCTTAGATGGCAATATCAGAACTATATGAGCTATATCAAAGCTATAAATATATATTATTATATAGTGGATACTAAGTTCTCCAAGTATATCAGATTTTCTTCAAGGTGTATCTCTTAGACCAACTATAAGTTTCTTATAAGCAAGTTCTATTGGAGTATCTTCTCAAGATCTTATAGTTCTCAAACTTCTTATCTTTAAACTGTTCTGTTGTCTCTTGGATTTGCTTGCTTAGAATTGAGTAAAGAATGAGAACTTCTATACTTCTTGAGTAGTTAGAGACTGAGTGTTTGAATACTTGACTATTTAACTACTGACTTTATTTCAAAAGAAATGAGAGGGGTATTTATACAAAATATAATTCAATAGTTGCTAAGTTATAAAACTAAATATAAATTCCAATAATCAAATAAATAAGATACTTGAATATAGAAAACTTTAGTTATAAGTACAAATTTGAATATCTGTACAATTGGTTATACATATAAGATTAGAATACTAGAATAATTTCTGAGTTATATAAGATCAGAATACCAGAAGAATAACTGTTACAGTTATACAAAGAACTTAGAGCAGAATATTCAGAATCTTAGAGACTTTATCTTCATTACTACTAGAGATCAGGATGTTCTCAAAGAAAATAAGATCAGTAAACATTTTGTCTATCTCATATATTTCACATATATTGTATGTTTTGCATACTTCATATATATCGCCAATTAGCAGGATGATGTTATTGCCAATGACATCATTACAGATGATATCATCACATTTGATAGTAACAGAGAAAGTAAGAAGATCAGGAGCTCTCTAATCTCTTCTGCAAAGTAAGAGACAAAGATAGGATCTTGAGAGAGTCTGACCTGGATACTGGGGTCTTGGAATATTAAGATTAATCTCTACAGAAATTGATCAGGATTGTTCTCAAGGATAGAATTCTAGAACTCTTCTACCTCATTACTTTTGAGAGTGATGGTGGATTGGGCTTCTGTAGCCACCATGGCCTCCAGTACATCTATGTGGCAGGCTAATAATTTCTTAAAGTCTGAGACTCTAATATACTTCAAGTTGGAGATTGACCAAGGTGCATGTCTGAAGTCCTGATATATCTTTTTAGCTACTCTCAATTTATATGCATCCATAAGGATGATATCTTATATCTCTTGGAGACTGGTCTGAGAGAACTTCTGATAGAGGAGATTTTCTATTTCATATTCTGAGACATTCAGTAGTAATAGTAATCCTTGTTTCCATTTTATAGTAGTTGAGAATAAAGTGATAAAAGTCATCAGTACTCAGGTTGAGACTAGGAGTTCTTTTAGTGTAAGTCCTCATAGCTCTTCTGATATCTTAGAATATTCTTTCTTGAACTAAGAAGCCTTGGTAGTTCCTGAACCTTGAGGTTTGGCAGATGGCAGGTATTTTATTTATAGTGAGTCTTTGAACTATATATTTTGAGATTTTGTGAGTCTTGTTTGAGTTACTGCTACTATGGTTTCTTAGTTCTTCTTTATATTTCTTAAGATATCTATCTTGTAGTCATAATGACTCATGGTTGATCATCATTGCTCATCTTATAGCCTGGGTAAACCATGTCATATAATCTTTTTATACTTCAATCTAGTGGCTTATAAGGAAAGGCTGTCTTCTGTGATGATGTCATCATTCTGAGATCACCATTATATCATTCTTCTAAATAAGGATTTTCTCTTAAATATCCTTATTCATTAGTCTAGTCTAAAAAATTTGCTGATCCCATAACCTCTAGCAGGAGGTTGAAAAGTGGTGTTTATAGGCTGGTGTCTTTTTTTATATATTTTGGTATAATGGTGAAGAGTCACTCCCTTTATATAGAACAAGAGCCTGATTCTGATCTTAACTAATCAGTTGATGGTTTGAACTTCTCTAGCTTTGAAAGTCTCATAGATAAGTAGTTATTGGTACTGTATCTCTTAGAGAATAGTCTAGACAGATTGTCTACTAGTTATAAGACATGCTGTTATGATTTACAGACTAGAACCTTATAGGTGATAATTATATTTTGCTTCTCTTATATAGATTTATAGTACTTCTTGAGTCTATTCCTATATATTATAGTAGGCAGTATAGTTCCTGAGAGTTTTCTAAGCCAGAAGATAGTTCTCTTGATATTTTGTATATAAAAGGGTCCTTTCTATTTAAGCTTCAGTTTTCATAACTATGAGGCTTCTACTATATTTCAATATAGTAGAATATTTTCTCTAATTTGAATAGGTTCTAGAGTCTTGTAATTCTTTTCTGTATTTTTTCTTATTAGTACTTGTGACTTAATGATATAATCTTTTACCTTCTTTCTAATTTGGTATAGTCTTCAGATTTCTGAATCAATTTATTACTAAGTTAGATCTAGATTTGTAGCTGAGGTTCTATCATAATCTTTTTCTCTGAAGAGCAGTTCTCTTAGAGTAAAGTGTGTACTCTGTGACTATATATCTTATAAGACAGAGAGAGCAGTTGAGAGGTAGTTATTCCAATTTTCATATGTATCTGAGATCTTGACCAGAATGTTCTTGAGGGTCTTGTTTGTTCTTTTTCTGTCTATCTATTTTCTTGAGAGTGGTACATAGTAGTCTTGATATGTTGAATCTTGTATTTCTGATATATTATCTTATGGAATCTGTTGACAAATTCTGTACTATGGTCTGTAGTGATTTGTCTTGGTATCTTGTAGTAGCAGATAATTTCTTGGTACAGGAAGTCAGCAATAGAGAGAGCATTGGCTTCTTATAATGCTCCTGCTTCTATCCATTTGGTAAAGAGGTCTACAATAACTATAATATAGCAGAGTTACTAGTAGTAGTCCAATGATATCTATTGCAATGTGGTGGAAGGAGATAGGCTTAATTCTTGATAACCTGGGTATCTGATCTTACTGATCTTGTTTCTGTTTTTGATACTTATTATACTCTTTAATAAATTGATGCAGATCTTCTTCTATCTTAGGCCACTACATGGTTCTTTTTGTCTTGTCATATATATTAGTTCCTCCTAAATATCCTTATTTATATACTTCCTTCATTACTTGATACTTCTTGTATTTAGATATGACAAGCTTTCCTCCTTTGTTGAGTATAGTATTGTCTAGTTCAAATTGTTTCCAAGTCTGATTGATAATAATGATAGTCCAGAGTTTGAGGTGGTTGGGTATCTTCTGCTACCCAAGATAGCTGATTAATCCATAGTATAGCTTCTTATTTATATTGAATAGTCTTGATAGAGATGTCTTTGAAAGTAAATCAGTATTGGTATTAGTTCTTCCTGAGCAGTATTTGATAGTACAGTTATACTCTTGCAGTCTATAGATCTATCTGCCATATATTCCTTTAGAGTTCAGAGTGTAGAATAGCCAGGTAAGAGTGGAATGGTTTGTTTGAATAGTGAAGTATTTTCTAGCTAGATAGTAGTGAAACTTGTTTACTATCTAGACTACTGCTAAGCATTTAAGCTTATATATAACTTATAGTTCTGTTCTACTCTATAGGTACCTTGACTTATATAGAAGATGATATATTTATGTCTATCTTTCTTCTGAGCTAGTACTGCTCTAAGTCTTATAGTACTTGCATCTGTCTGCAGGATAAACTCTAAATTCTAATCTGGTCTTTTGAGAATGGGTGCTTGAGTCAATCTGGTCTTGAGTTCATTGAAGATTTCTTAACATTTCTTAGTCTATTCAAATTTAATCTCCTTTTTCAGTAGCTTGTAGATAGGTATTATAATATTAGAGTATTCTTTGATGAATATTCTGTAGTAAGAGGTCAGTATAAGGAAGACATGGACTTCTGTAGTTGTTTGGGGTCTTGGATAGGCTGCAATAGCCTCAATCTTTATAGAGTCTATATGAATTTCAGTCTGGTTGATAATGTGTCCTAGGTAGATAATTTCCTAAGCTACAAACTTATACTTCTTGGGCTTGATGTAGAGGCTATGCTCCTTGAGCTTCTTGAGAGCTAACTATATATGGTTGATATGTTCTTGTATAATATTGCTAAAGATGATCACATTATCAATATAGATAAAGAGCTATTTTCCAATTTTATTACTGAAGACTCTATTTATCATTTGCTGAAAAATTGCTGAAGTATTGTACATTCCAAATGATATTTGCAAGTAGACATAGGTAGTATCAGATATGATGAAGGCTGATTTCTTACTGGTATTTTAAGTGAGACTAATCTGATAAAAGCCTGAGAACAGATCCAAGGTAGTATAGTATTTAGCTTTACTTATAAAGGTAGTAAGGATTTCTTAAATATTTAGTAAGGGCTGCCTATCCTTCTTAGTAATTACATTGAGCTTCCTATAATCAATACAGAGTCTTAGAGCAAACTCTTCAGGCTTATCTTCTTTCTTTGGAGCAAAGACAATAGGTGAAGCTCAGGAGCTGATAGTTTGCTTAATAATACTAACTTCTTCTATTTCCTTGAGTTCTGCTCACAGCCATTCTCTGTAGACAGATGGTATAGGTCTGGCTTTCTGATAGATGAGCTTGGTATCACTAGTATTAACTTTATAGTAGTATTTGGGTTCTTGGTTATGAATGTCCCTGAAGTCTGTAGTGAGTATTCCTTCATTCTGGTATAGGATCTTGAGAAGTTATTCTTCTAGAGAAAAGTTTTCTCCAATAGTATATATATATTTATTCTGGTCCTTATCTTTCTTGTACTTGAGTTTAGTAATCTTAGTAGTAGTATAGACTCCTCTTTCAGTAGATTCAAAGCCTTGTTCTCCTCTCTTAGTTTTGATCAGTTCAATGACTTCAGTGATCTTAGACCTCTTGACTTTATAGATCAGTATCTGGCCAATCCTATTATGCTTCTTGACCTCAAATTAGATGGTGGGGTTGTGATTCTTAACTATAAGGAAGATTACACTAGTGTAATCAGGGTCAATAACTCCTCCTTTAACTGAGATTTTACTTTTGGCCAGACTGCTTCTGGTCTTGATAATTCTGATGTAGTTCTCTGGTAACTTAACTCCAATTCCAGTGCCAAGTAGGGTGGTGGTCTGTGGTTCAAAGATAGTATCTTGGATACTGGTAAGGTCTATTTCTACAGCTCCTTCAGTCTTATATTCTGAGATTTTAGCCTCAGGATAAAACTTCTTGACCTTGAGAGTGATGTCTGGTTCTTGTTCCTCCTCATCATTATTATCAGCTTGAAGCTCTGAGAGCTGGTCATCTTCTTCAGCTTTCCTTTTTGCTTCAGCTGCTTCTTACTCATACCTTTGTTGGTGGATTTTTCTAACTTCACTGATATAGAACCAGCAGTCATTCAGGTGTTCAGAGCAGTATATTTTAGCACTATAGAGGTATCTTCCTTGAGGGGCATAGCCATTGATGATCTTATTATACCACTGCTCATCTGTGAGCTTAGTTGTCTTGCTTTTGTTTTTTTTTTTTTTTTTTATAGTCACTTGGACTCCTCCTTTTATTACCTGTCTATTAATAATTTTACATTTCACCCTCCCACTACCCAATCCCCATAGGGGTGCCACTCCCTCTATCCACACGAACAAAGACCACTTTCTCACCCACAACACCAACCCTCCCCCCACTCTGCCTACAGATTTGTTCTATCAAACAATACCTTCGACTCCCCTTCAACCCCCAATCAAGCCACCAGCCCATCAAGGTATCTTCCATAAGGCTATGCCACCTCCTCAGCCTGACCTCTGAGCCAAGTTTCCTCCCATCCTCAAAAACAAATAACCAGTGACTGGCCAGCCCCACCCAAATGGCCAAAGCCCAGCCTAATGTCAGCCATTCCTTCTCCACCCCCCCCTCTAGTCAGCCTCTTAGATCCTCCCACTGCCCCTACCCATCAGCTCTCCTACACACTACTCCCAGATGATCCCCAATGTTCTGCCAAAAGATACTAAGTACCTCACATTCCTCTAGCCAATGTTCAGGCATCTGTACATATGTATCCCTCTTCCTGCCCTACATTATAATACTCTTCACAGTCGAAGCAGCCTCCCTTGACAAGGTGACCAGAGTGGAAGTTGAGCATGACATTTCGCCTCAGCACACACCACCAGACCATCCAGTACTTTGGCGGCAACCATCTCCTCACCTTGGCACTCCAGGCCCAAATACTATGCCAGTCCCACTTCTCACCGATTCCTACACCCTGCCAACTGCTAGGCCACAGATCCTGGCCTGGTCCCCATTAGCATTCAATCCCATCACTAATATCAAACTCAATTAAGGGAATGTCTCTTAGTAACACTTGGTCCCATCTCCACATCACTGGGTCCCAAGCCTCCTCCTCTTCATTTCCCTGCCACCTAATACCAATGCAGTATACCCCCTCTGCCACTCCCCACCAGAAGCCTTTGTATTGCAATTGTCCGGAGTTCTGAAGGCCCACAAGTGCTAGGAGATCCCCAGTCGAACCCCTTGGCAAGGACCTCATCTCCCAGACTTTCTGCAGAAGGGGAACCCAACCACCCCCTCTCAACTCCACTGCTATCTTCAGCCACCATACTCTCAAGCAGTGCAGCCTCTTAGAAAAGTCAACCAGCCCAAGTCCCCCACTCGCCACTGGTAAGGACAAGACCTCCCAGCTGATCTGACTCCACCTTCTAGCCCAGATCCACCCTTTGGCCAGCTTCATCAATCGCTTCACCACCCAAGCCAGAAAGTCCAGATGATAAGCCAGATACCACACCTTTAGCAGCCAATAGATGTTCAGAATTGAAACACAGCCTGCCAGAGACAATTGGCAGCCCCCCCAACTCTGCAGGGCCTTCTCCCAAATGTCAACCCTCTGCTCCCACCAAAGTCTGGGTAGAACTGACCCATATACTGACAGATAGATATCCAAGTACCTAACTGCCTCACCAGCAGGGACAATTGTACCAATAATCTCCCTGCCCACCAGACCATTGCCTAACACTATTGTTTCACACTTATGCCAATTAAGCCTAGCCCCAGAGTTCGCCTCATACCACTCCACTATTTCCTTGAGCTTCTCAATATCCGCAATTGATCCTAGACTGACCACTATATCATCAGCAAATGCCCCTACTTTCCACCTGATGCCAAAGATAGATAGCCCCACTATCTTCTGCCTGATTCTGTCCATGAAGGGCTCCAGAGATATTGAAATATGTAGGTTACAACTCGATATATATGGTGGCGCAGCCTTCCTTGACTACGTCATCATGTAAACGTCACTGATGATGACGCGTAAAAGCGCATAAGAATTAGTAATAAATGCTTTGCTTCTCTCTCCAAAAGTCCACATTCCACAACAGGTTATGAGCCCCGGTTAGCGGCTATACACTCCTCTTACACATACGCTACACTATGCTATATAATGGCTACTAGTTCAAGCAGTGCTAGCAGTGCGCCACCAAGTCCTGGTAACACAAACACAGCCGGAATAGGTTTCGCTTCCATGACGACGAACATTCCGGCAGTGGTGCCAACGTCAACAGTAAAGAGGATGATTCCTGTCTTTGATGGTAAGGACTACGCCATATGGGCGTATCATATGAAGAATCTCCTTGAAGAATGCGGTTTGGAGGACTACTGGAAGCCACAGGTGTAAGTAACGACATATGACGCCACAAAAGATCACAAAGCACTAAGGGAGATTACGTTCACCCTTTCGAATGCGCAAATGAAGCTGGTAATCAATGCTACGACGGCGAATGAAGCCTGGGAGATTTTACGCAATCACCATCAACAGGTATCTGCATCAAACAGATTCCACTTAAAGGCGCAACTATTCAATCTTTGAATTAAGTCCAAGGAGAGCATCCGGGACTATGCCAATCGAGTCGATGAGCTGGTGAATCAAGTGAATTCCCTTACATCTACGCTGGCGGACACCATCAAAGATGAAGACAAGGTCCTGGCTCTTATACGAGGCCTTCCCGAAGTGTACAACGTGGTTGTCGCTGCTATGAGGGAATCTGGCAGATTATCAGATTATAAGCACATCGTCACAAGCCTTTTAAATGAGGAAACGAGGCTAGGCAGCAACAATGCCAATGAGGAATACGACGAGAAAGCATTCTACGGTGGAGCACATGGACGAGGCAAAGGCAAGCCGAACAAAGGTCGAGGCCAGCAACGCGAGAAATTCGATGGTAAATGCTTTTACTGTAATAAGCGTGGACATCGTAAGCAGGACTGCAACCGTAAGAAGAAGGAAAAGGGTGACTAACAGCAAGGACAATAGCAGGCAAACATGGTGGACACCAACAACGGGAACAGCAGTGGCGGAGGTCTATTCTTCGCAGAAGCAGCGACCTATCCATATGCAGAAACCATTGAAATAGGAGGAAATTCGGAACCAACCACCAGTTGCAGATGCAATTCCACCAGTTCGATATCTACAAATCCTGGTCAACAAAACACTTTTCAGACAGCGAAAAATGGTGACGTCAACGTCGGCACCAGCGCAAATGTAAGCTATATGCCGAACAGTGCTTATGCATGCAGCGAAGAGGTCTGGCTTATGGATTCGGGCGCAACACAGCATATGATGGCTCACCGGGAGTGGTTCTCTACATACGAGAAGTTCGAGCATCCCATACCTATCAAGCTAGGTGATAATAACGTCATTTACGCTCAAGGGAAAGGCAACGTAGGCATACATCTACATGGAAATGTTGATGAACCTTCAGGCACCTTCGTGGACGTACTATACATTCCAGATATAGGCAAGAACCTCTTCTCGATAGGCCGGATGATGGCTCATGGGGACAGAGGAGTAAATATACACCCGAATGGTGTAACGGTAATCAATCTGAAGAACAATAATGAGTTAATGTACACATCGAAAAAGGGGAATCTATATGCAATCAACGGCACGCCGAGTGGCGCTACATCCGCATATTCTGCAACTACGACAGGAGAGGATTTCTGGCGTATAATGCATGAATGCTTAGGACATATCAGTAAAACGAGCCTGGAACGGATGATAAGGAGCAAGTCCATATACAGTTTACTGGACTATACGCCACCAGATTTCTTTTGCGATGGATGCGCGGCAAACAAGGCTTCCTGGCAACCTTTTCAGGAATGAACGAAGCAAGCAGCCAGCATTCTCGATTTGATTCATACGGATATTTGTGGCCCCATGCGAACGGCATCACACTCCGGGAAGAAGTATTTTATTACATTCATTGATGATTATACACGCAAAGTCCACATATATCTCATTGCAGGGAAAAACGAGGCATTCGACAAATTCCGGGAATTCAAGGCAGCCGTGGAGAATGAGACGGGACATAGAATACAAACCCTACACTCAGATAATGGCAAAGAATACGTCAACAAAGGTTTCAGACACTTCTTGAAGAAGAACGGTATACAGCACTCTATGACAGCCCCTTATACACCTCAGCAAAATGGTGTGGCGGAACGATTCAATCGAACAGTAGTGGAAATGGCTAGAATGATGATGAATACGGCCAGCTTACTGAAGTCCTTTTGGGCGGAAGCGGTGAATACGGTGGCATATATTTGAAATCGTTGTTTCTCTCGAGCTCTAAGCAAGGATCCTGGCAAGCAATCCAGGAACGACAGCAATCTTACCCCTGAGGAATTATGGAATAGATCCAAGTCTGACATTTCACACTTATGCATATTCAGAAGCGAGGCATACGTTCTGGACAAAGGTGGCAACTGAGGCAAGTTCGAACCTAAGGTAGATAAGCATATATTCCTTGGATACGATAGAGCGGGATACAGACTTTGGAACCCGCAGAAACGACATATGATTATTTTATGCGACGTACAGTTCAAGGAGACTAAGCAGGAAATTTACATAGAAATTCCTATCTCAAATCTGACGGTGAATTCAACGGTACAGCCAGCGACATCTACACCAAAGACATCCTTGGGACCTACGCCAGCGAAAATGCAACCCATTCAAATGGAAATGAAGTTGCAAGAACCAAGGATAACGGAAATTACGGACAAGGATAACGAAGAGGATACCTTTCCGAAGGGTAAGAAGAAGTGCAAATCTGGGATAGATAACGAAATCCAAGTGGATCTGGGAAATTACTAGAACCTACCCAAGTCATCTCATCGCAAACAACATCATGTGAACTATGCCTGCGAATGCGCTTACATAGCAACGACTGGTGAGCCAGCACACTACAACGAAGCCATTCATTCGAACAATAAAAAGGAGTGGAAAAAGGCTATGGACGAGGAGTATAACTCACTTATCGAGAATGACACGTGGGACTTGGTCCCTCTTCCAGCAAATTGATAAGCCATAGGATCCCGATGGGTGTATAAAATTAAATGCAATAGTAACAGCAACGTAGAATGGTATAAGGCTCGATTTGTAGCAAAGAGGTACTTGCAAGGCTACGGCGTAGACTATGACAAGATATTTTCCCTGGTATTTAAGTTGACTTCGCTTAGAATACTTCTTGTGATCGGAGCCAAGTATGACTATGAGATACATCAAATGGACATTAAGACAGCCTTCCTAAATGGAGACGTGGATACTGAACTATACGTTCTTCAACCACAAGGATATAAACTATACGACAATGACGGAAACGAGCTCGTATGTAAATTACGCAAAGGGCTCTACAGAATCAAGTAAGCGGCAAGGTTGTGGAATCGAAAAATCGATGGATATCTTCTAGACAACGGATTCAAGCATTGTGAAGCCGATCCATGCATATACACCCGACATACATCCTCAGGAACGGTATACCTGGGAATTTGGGTTGATGATATTATTTTAGTCAGAATGGCAAGTGAAATCAACGACGTAAAGGCTACACTACGCCAGGAATTCAAAATGATGGACTTAGGCGAAGCATCCTATCTCCTTGGAATATCGATTACACGTAACAGGCGTGAGCACACTATACACCTAACGCAAGCCACATACATTCGAAATATTCTTGAGCGATTCGAGATGAGTGAATGCAAACCAGTCGGGACACCTATGGAAACATTCGTGAAACTAAAGAAGTCTGACACTACACCTGAGGGAAACGACATCCCCTATCGACAAGCCATGGGATCCCTCATGTATCTTATGCAAGGGACAAGACCTGATATCTCTTTTGCGGTAAACAAAGCAGCGCAGTATTCTTCATGCTACAACAATAGCCATTGGACAGCAATCAAGCGAATTTTCAGATACATCAAAGGAACCGCGGACTATACGCTCAGTTTGGGCGGTGATAATGGGCAAAGCGGGAGTACTATATGCCTATTCGGTTCTTGTGACACCGATTGGGCCAGCGACTTAGATGACAGAAGGTCTACGACTGGATACATCTTTAAAGTAAACAACGGAGCCATTTCGTGGCAAACGCGTAAGCAACCTTCAGTGGCAACATCCTCTATGCAAGTGGAATATCAAGCATTGTCAACAGCAACAAAGGAGGCTATCTGGCTTCGAGAACTGTTAAAGGAGCTGGGATATGAGCAACAGCACTCTATGCTACTCCAGCAAGATAACCAATCAACGATTGCTTTGGCGAAGAACCCTATACATCATACCAGAATGAAACACATTGACATACAGCATCATTTCATACATGAATGCATGGAAAACGGCACTATACACCTTGAATACACCCCAACAGAATATATGATGGTGGATTCATTGACTAAAGCCCTTCCAAAGGCAAAGTTTGACTTATATGTAAAGGAAATGGGAGTTACGGTGGCGAAAACTATATGCCAGCAATAAAAAAAAAACAGCAACAATAGTGAGCTATACGGAAGTATTTCGGCAGATCAATTTCGAAATCTATTTCATATTCAATGCATTTCTTTTCCCTATCGCTACATTGCAGATTTCTACCAACATTGCTCATCTACGAATATTCATATCTCTACTGTTCAACCTATTTTTCGAGCTTTAAGCAGGCAATTCGAATGTTTTTCGGTTTTCTAGATAGCGGTCTGAACATTACAGCGAGATTTTGCAGTCGTTATAGCTTAGTATTGCAGTTTGGGAATTTGCATATCTCGTTGAGCGGGAGTATTGAAATATGTAGGTTACAACTCGATATATATGGTGGTGCAGCCTTCCTTGACTACATCATCATGTAAACATCACTGATGGTGACGCGTAAAAGCACGTAAGAATTAGTAATAAATCTCTATATATGGCATAGGGTGGAAGGTGGGGGCCTTTGCTGATGATATGGTGGTCGGACTGGGGTCTGTAGCAGATGTAGGGGCGCTTCAGGAGACTGTGGAATGGTATGAGGCACACTCAGGGGCTAAGCTCAACTGGCACAAGTGTGAGACGATGGTGCTAGGGAATGGGCTTGTAGGAGGGGACGTCATTGGAACAATTGTCCCTATGGGAGAGGTGGTGCGGTATTTGGGCATCTTCCTTTCTGTCTATGGTTCTGTCTTGCCGTGAGTGTGGTGGGAGAACAGGGTGAACATTTGGGGGGAAGCCCTTCGAGGGTGGGGAGGCCGCCATATCTCTTTAGCAGGGCGGGTGTCAATTCTGAATGTATATTGGTTCCCCAAGCTGTGGTATGTGGCATATCACCTCGATTTCCCAGCATGGGTGGTGAAGAAGCTGATGAAGGTGGCTAGGGATTGGATATGGGCGGGGAGGAGGTCTCAGGTCGGTTGGGATACTCTTGCAAGACCGGTGGTCAGGGGGGGCCTTGGACTGGTGGACTTTCCTAAGAGGCTGCATTGTTTGCGAGCCTGGTGGTTGAGGAGAGCTGTGGAATTACAGGGCGGAGGTTGGGTGCCTCTGCTGCAGAAGGTATGGGAGATGTGAATGTCCCCTCGGGGGTCCTCTGGCGACCTGCTCTCTTTGGTGGAGCTGGATGGAGTTCGGCGGCTGCGGTTCAAGGGCTTTTGGTGGGGCGTGGTTGAGGGAGTATACCGAATTGGCCTGCGCTGGCAAGGCAATGAGGGAGAGGCGGTATGGGGGCCTAATATGTGGCGCTGGGATAGATTGCTCCTGGGGGGTACTCCCCTTGCTTCATTCGATATTGGGGAGGGTATAGAGTGTCAGCAGGGACTTGGCCAGGATCTTTGGCCGAGTGGCTGGCAGGCGGCAGGGATCGGCGAGGAATGGGACTGGGCCGGTGTCTGGTCTTGGAGTGCAGAGGTACGGCGGTGGCTTCCCCCCAAGTTCTGGGTGGTATGGTGGCGAATGTTGCGGAGGAATGTCATGCTGAATTTCCATATGGGGCATTTGGTAGATGGTGGACAATTTGACTGTGAGGAGTGTTATGATGTTGGGAGAGCTGGGGGTTGTGTACAGACGCCGGAACATTGGCTGGGAGAGTGTGAGGTTTTGGGAGACTTTTGGGCTGAGATAGGGGATCGGCTGGGTGTGGGGCATCAGCTGGTGGGGGAGGAAGGTCGATGGGAGGGCTTGAGATCTCGGCTCATAGGTGGGGTGGGTAATAGTTGGCTCACTGTTGGGTGGGTGTTGGCAATATGGGTAGGACTGGCAGATCATTGGCTTTTTGTATTTGAGGGGGGTCAGCAGCTGGGGCGGGGTGCGAAGGTGTTACGATGGGAAGGGTTGTTGGGGGATCTGCTGACTGGATGGTGGGTGGGTTGGGGCCCCCAGGGGGGCAGACGTCGCGGTTTGGTGGTGAGGATCTGTGAGCAGAGTAGTGGGAGGGTGGGGATAGTGTTAGACAAGGTGGTCTTTCATTGGGAAGGGGTAGGGG
>RBNI01004495.1:0-13952 GCA_003990745.1 Jimgerdemannia flammicorona | reverse complement strand
TGGTAAGATCCCATTTGTGTGAATCTTGTATTCCGTGACTTGGTATTGACTCAGCTTTGTATGCTGTGACTTCTGTTTGACTCAGCTTCGTGATCTTGCAGGTGATTTCCAGATTTGTTCAGAGATCGTGTGTGATTTCCGTGGCTTGGAGGTTGTGCACTTACATGCTTGGTCATTTGAGTAAGAGCAGTGGCGATTTTGGCAAAGTTGGCAACAAATCACCTGTAATAGTTTGCTAATCTCAGGAATGACTGGAGGTCTTTCAGCTTCTTAGGTCTGGGCCAATCCTTGATTGCGGAGATTTTGCTGGGGTCTACTTTAATTTCATTTGGTGTGACAATGTGTCCAAGGAACTGAATTTCTTTCAGAAGAAATTCGCACTTGCTGAGTTTTGCGAAGAGTCTGTTTTCTTGGAGTTTCAGTAGTACTAGTTCAAGGTGTTTGAGATGTTCCTCCAGGGTTTTGCTGAAAACTAGGATATCATCAATATAGATAATAACGAATTTGTCCAGGTATGGGTGCAGAATAGTATTCATCAGTGTCTGGAAGGTTGCAGGAACATTGGTTAAGCCAAAGGGCATAACCAGGAATTCGAAATGTCTATAGCGGGTTTGGAAGGTGGTCTTGTAGATATCTTCTTCTTTTATAGCAATTTGCCAGTAACCATTTCTCAGGTCAAAAGAGCTCATAAATTGTGAGTTGGTAAGCCTATCGAATATTTCATCGATTCTGGGTAGTGGGCAACAGTTCTTGATGGTCTGTTCATTGAGGTCACAGTAATCAATGTATATTCTCAGATCTCCTCCTTTCTTGACAATGAAGAGGACTAGTGTACCATAAGGTGATATGCTGGGTCTGATGAATCCTTGTTCCAGAAGTTCATCAATTTCTTTCTTGAGTGCATTGATTTCTCTCGGAGACATGTGGTAGATTGACTTGAAGGCTGGCTTGGCATCTGGAATAGTCTTGATGGCATGGTCCACTGCTTGTTTGGGAGGTAGGCCTTTTGGAAGCTTCTTCGGAAATATGTCTTGGAATTTCTAGAGTAGTGGTCTGACACAGCTGTCAATTTTGGAAAAGTCTTCTTCAGAGTTCTCAGGTTCTTCTTTGGATAGACAGATGGAGATAGTAAAGAGAGGGCATTTCTTGGCCAATTTCTTAAGTTGTAGTTTGTTAATATGAGTGATCTTTGGTCCAGGGTCACTAGTGTTGAGTGGGTCCTTTTCGCCTTATAGTTTGAAGTTATGGCAACCTTTCTTGATGGTCAGAGAATGGTTTACCCAATCGATCATGGGGTTCTCTTGTTTTAACCATGGAGTTCCAAGGATGATTTCATTATCAGGGAGTGGTACAATCTGGAGGGTAACATGTACCTGATAGTCACCAATTTGGAAGGGTAGATTGTGGACTTCCTTGCTAATGACATGTGAGGTTCCATCAGCTATAGCAACTGCTTGAGTTTGTTGTACTGGAGAGGTGAAGACCTTGAGTCTGTTGGCTGTTTCTTTATTGATGAAGTTGTCTGAGGCACTACTGTCTATCATGATCTTAACAGGTGCTCGATTGATAAAAGCTTTAAGTGTAAGCAGTTTGTCTGATCCAATGGTGGTAATTTCGGTTATAGGAGCTTTCCTTCTGTTGGTTCTTCTTTGAGCCAGTTCATTGATACAAGAGAAGCAATCATCAATCATTCAGAAAGAGTACATTCCAATACTATGGGGGCATTGGCCACTTGGTACATATCCATCTTCGATTTTCTTGTAGAATTGTTCTTCTTTGTTCATGGTAGGTTGGACTGGGGCCTTGTTTGATGAACCGAATCCTTTGGATCCTCAGATGGTGGGCAGTAGTTCAGAGACTTCCTTGACTGTCAGGTTTGACTTGATTTTTTCGAATAGGATCTGGGCAATACAGAAGCCTATAGGAATCTTGAAGGGTGTCCAACTGTGGTTTCGGATGAGGACAATAATTTCGTCTGTATAATCTTTGTCAATGACTCCTCTTTCTACTGAGAGTCCTTTCAATACTAGGCTGCTGTGACAGTATATTCTTCCAACATGTCCCTCAGGAATTTGGATACTGATTCCTGTGTAGACTTGCTTAACTTCTTGGTTGAAGACTGTAGCTTCTTCAGCTGCATACAGGTCATATCCAGCTGCTTTTTGACTTCCTTTAGTTGGGGCTTTGGCAGTTTGCCTTAACTTGACAAAGTCTAGAGTTCTGGTGGTCAGATTGTTGAGGTGGTGCAGAGTGGTAACAGTTGCTCATATTGCTGTTCGGGATTTTTGGTTAGGGCAGGCACTGGCCATGTGTCCTGTCTTTTGGCAATAGAAGCATGCTCTGCTTCTTCTAAGTTCATTCCTTTCACCTTCAGTGAGTTTCTTGAAGGTATTCGGCTGGGTGGGTTCATGATTTCTGGGTGTCCATGAAGTGGATGTTGAGAGAGCTCGGGATGCTTCATGCTTGGGTTCTTCTTTCTTTGTCCAAGTTTTTTTCTTGTTGTTGAATTATCTTCAGGGCAGAATGGGTCCAGCTGTTAGGATCCGCTTGACCATAGTCTTGATTCTTGCCAGGCACCATTGTTGGTGATCACAATCAACTGGGTGTCCTTGTTCTTGGATTTTTCTAGTAAGCCATTCAGGTAGGGCATCAAATAAATGATCTGCTCTTGTACCATTTCATGCTTCATCATTGGCAATATATCCTAGACTAATAGTGTTCAGGAGTGACTCAAGTTTTATACAGAAGGTTTTGAATTCCTTCTTGCCATGTACATCGAATTTGAGATTGCAGAGTTTTACTCGGGATTCAGTGATCATGGTTTCACTATGATATTGAGCAATCATGAGTTGTTTAAGTCCAGGGGCTGCAGGATGGGCTCTATATCCTGGGGCATTATTTGCTGCATTCTGAGCAACTACTGCAGGTCAGGTGTCCCATGTGAGGGGTTTTTCAGGAAGAGTTTGCCACCATTTTTTGGCAGGTCCTCGAAAGAATGTAACAACTCAGCGGACATAGGCTGTAGTGGTAGCAAAGAGTTGTTCCAGAGTGTGGTCTTGATTATTTGTCAGAACGCAGTCAGCAACTTGTTTGTTGGTCCATTGATTGGCTTTAAAGTTGGTGTCAACTACACTAATGAAGCTTTGGACTTCTTGTGCAGTATCATTGAAGGTAGGTAGACTCAGATTTTTTGTAGGTCAGGTCTGTTCAGCTAAGGCAGTAATGGTTGCTGCCATTATGGCTATCTGAGCTGTGAGGTCTAGAATCTGTTGGTTTGCCATATTGTTTATTGGAGGCGGTTGGACTGCTGGTAGTGGTGTTACTGGTACTACTTGAGATACTGGTGCAGAGTGCGATGGGGTTCTTTGGGTCTGTGTAAGTTGCTGGAGTAATAGTTGTGGGTCTGGAGTAAGGGCTTGATAGATAGCTGTCTGTTGCTGTGTAGGTGTGTTCTGTCCTGATGGAGGTATGTCTCCTTCAGTGGTGTATCCGGGATCGAATTCACTGAGATACTCCTCCTCCTCTTTGGTTTGGTCCCTATGTAATTGAGTTTGCTTGGTGTCAAAGTAGATGGAATCAGTTATATATCTGATTTCAGATAGACTTAATTCAAAGTCAAGTTCTGCTTTAGTATTGGTTTCAGATTCAGGTAGGGCTGTAGCAGGGCCTGCTTCAGGTTTGGGGTCAGATAGTTGATGAAGGATTTCTCTTACTTCTTCCTTAAGAATATGGTGGGCCTTGCTGTTCTGGAATTGATAGTATAATGTAGTCTTGGTCCTGGTATGGTGAAAGTCGGTAGAGTTGAGCCACTTGGCTACAGAGGCTTGGGTTTCGTGAGGAACTAAGGCTAGAAAGACTGCTGCTGGTTGTCCTAGGTCGCTCGGATTTGTGGAGCTGACAAAACTCTTATTGAGAAGAGTAAAGAAGGCTTCTATAAGACCTTCTTCATCTTGACTTGCTGGGTGTAGGGCAAGGAGTTCGGTGAATAGGGTTTTGCCTATTTGCTGGTTTAATCAGAGTACTTCCTTCTTTGAATGAAGTTTGTCCCACTTGTTGTAGGTGTGGAGGTCAAATTGTTCTTGTACATCAGGTTCAATTCTCTCCAGATTATCAGATAGATCAGAATAAATTCCAGTTCAGAGGTTGGGCTTTATACCAACTTGTAGAAATTCACAGAAGGATTTGTAGCAGGGTGAGGAAGCATCTTGAAGCAGAATTGGATTGTAAACTGCTGCTACCAAGTTGTAAGAGGGTTGCTTTTTAGGATAACCATTACGTAGTTCTGAAAGGGTTTTCTGGAAGTTCTGGATATTCTAGAAGACCATTTTCTTAGGGTCAAGATCAATTCGTATGGAGTATGTCCTCTATGCTTATTGATTTCAAGATTGGGTTGACATCTCAACCAAAGTCCTTTCTTTAGACTAATTCTGGATGTTCAGGATTTTCTATATTTCAGAAAGTTTGAGAAACTAAGACCAGCTTAGTTGAATTGGCGTATCGCTGCAGACAATATCCAATTAGGAAATTTCATAATGGGGTTAGGAGTAGGACCTAACAAAGAGTGGATTTACTTAAGAGTGGTTTGTGGGTTATTAAATAGATTTATTTGCTATTCATGATATTGCTATACTAGGAGTAGTTATGTGAGGGGATATTGTGGGGAAGTGCTCAGGAGTTGTGTTCAGATTGTTTTGGTCTGAGATTCTGAGGTCTGGGAGAGGGGGTATTTATACTAGTGAGGGGCTATCTGGACTATACTAAATATGGGTGTAGCACTAAGTGCTTTGCTGAGTCAGAATGCAGTCATATAGTACAAGTGTGATCTGATATGTCAAGAGATCATCTGACTGCTGAGTCAGTTCACAGTCATGTCGTATAAGGCTAATCTAACTACACTATGACTGCTAATCTATTTATGGTTTTAGGCACTGTCTGGATAGTCTTTGATGACATCGCCATTGATTGTTTCATCTCTGATGAAGTAGTCATCTAGGAAAAGTGGTTCACGGATTACTTCTCCTTGTTCACTGAGATAGTAATACATTGGAACTTCATCTCTGTCCCACAGGATAGCATCATCTGTCTTATATGCTGGATAAGGTATTGGTGGGCGAAGAAGTAGTGTATTGTTTTTGCTTTCATCAGATTCACTGTCTGCATACCTTCTATAGATTACAGCACTATGAGTTATGGAGTTGTAGTAAGCTGACGGCTGTGGTTTCTGTTGCTTGTACTTGGGTGGTGGAGTGGTTGGTTCGACTTCGAGGGTTGTCTGAAGGTATAGGTTGTGTTCTCTGATCTCTTCATTATAGTTGAAATAATCGGGGGTGAATGCAGATTGGTATTTGTATCAGTGGTCATTGTCCCAATAAGTCTCATATATGGTTATGAACTGTTGTAAGTTCATCAGCAAAGTTGGCAGTGTGATCAGGGTTGATAGAGATCCTTGGCTTGAGGTCATGTCGGTGTCAGAAGGATCATTGTCTTCTGCTTCATCTTTGTCGAAGTTGATTATATCGTAGACATCCTTCATAGTATATCCAACTTGGGGCATTCACAGGATGTGGTCATCGGGGTACAGGAAGATTCTGTCTGTAGTTTCAACATATTCAAGATACTTGTGGTTGAGTTCTTGTATTATGTCGTCAATTTGGCCATAAGATAGAGTAGCAACCATTTTGCTAGTAGTAACTCGGAGGTGGGAAATAACGATGCTGTACTTGTAGAAGAGTTCTCAGTGTTTGTGGGCAATGAGCTTCTGGTGTTGAGATATCTGGGTAATATCTGTGTCATGGTGATGTTCAACCATATCTTCTAGGAGGCGGCCGATCTAATAGTAGCTTGAGATTTGTCCAATTTTGGTGGGCCTCATTCAGCATGTTCAGAATATTCCATTGGGCTTCTACAAAGTAGAGGAGTGCTTGGCTATAGATATTCATGAGGGGCAGAGGGGGTGTGGCTCGGTTGACAATGGTATTCCAAATATCAGTGCAGATGCGGTTGTAGATCTCGATGGTCATATTTGTGTGTTTGGAAGTTGTAGTTGTTGTTTATTTTGGTTCTTATTCGACGTGTCTTGGGACTCAATATATATGCATCTGTTCTTGATTAGTAAGATTCTGTTTATGTGAACCTTGTGTTCCATAACTTGGTATTGACTCAGCTTTGTATGCTGTGACTTCTGTTTGACTCAGCTTTGTGATCTTGCAGGTGATTTCCAGATTTGTTTGGAGATCGTGTGTGATTTCAGTGGCTTGTTCAGAGGGTGACGTGTGATTTCTGTGGCTTGGAGGTTGTGTGCTTACAATATTTAATAAATTTAAAAAGTTATATTTTAAAACTATATTATTATAATTTTTTTGTTTTATCTACTTTTATTTAATACTATCTTTACTACTTAATATAAATAACATTTTTTTTAATATTTTTAACATATTTTTAAAAATAATTATCATTCTTATATTAATATTATTTGCATATTATTAAATCAATACAATTAAATGATAATATATTTGATAAGAATCATTATAATATCCAATAATTATAGAGATATTTATCAAATAAATCTTCAAGTCAAGTACTGGCCAAAAAATTGCATATCACATTAGGGAGCAACCGACTCAAGGTTCTCGTTGTTGATATCGTTCACAAGCTTGCGGTGCGCGTAATACAAGTTGGTGTAGAAGACAAAGACGGAGGCGCAACCGAGGCTGTGTAGCGGGTGCGTGCATTAAAAAAAAGAGATACGAGGAAACGGGTTAATGCGGTAAGCGCAAGAAATGAGCAATTCAATCGAACAAGCCAGCTGTCGATCCGGGCCTAACAACCAACGGTACACATAATGCAAGAATACGTACAGCAAACCACTCCAGCCACTCGAGTTCTCCATGTCCGAATTCTTGGTGTTTAGGGCCGAAATCATGCCAAAATACAGGGAGAACCAGGGAATAAACTTGAATTGGTTCTGATGCAAGGTTCAGGCGCGTACCATGTGGTATACGCGATGTTAGATGTTCCGCTGTTGAATAAATCACTGAACAACAAAGTGCATAGCAGAGACGAGGTCAGATGAGACATACCCGGAAAATCATGCCACCGACAGCTGTCATAAGGATAAACGTATTATGTATTTATATAAATATCACAAAACAAGTTAGGTTCCGCGCCAACGTGTTAAGGGAGTCTACTCAATCGGATCAGCAATTCAGTCATTTTGGGGCGTACAAGAGCACAAGGCAATAGTGCCAGCGATATCCTCATCTTGCTCTTCCTTCTGTTTCTTCGGGATGAAAAAAGGCTTGACCTTGTCCGGGCGGCGAGGGTCAGACTTCGCGGCGCTCATGGTGAATCGGTTAGGAGTTTGAAGACAGTAAAGACAGTCGAACGAATAAGATAGGGGCAGAGAAATGTGACGTCACCAGCTCCAAATTGGTTTTGGGAGTTTCAACGAGACGTGTCTTCCTAGATGCAGTTTGCAACCGTTCAACCACATTGTGAACGATATCCTGTGCATGGCCAAATCTTGTTTCAGGTGTACATGGACTTGAAAATTGGTAAAGAGTAGCTTCGTACGGAAAGGGGTATGCCGTGAAAGGGTAATCTAATTTAATGGCTCTCAACGCGTATCCTCCAGCGAAAAACTGGTCGTCCGTACATGTTCGCGACGTGGATGAGTTGGGATTTTCAGTTCTGATCGCAAAGCAGGCTGAGAACGATGTGAGCACAATGTCAGTCTGTTTTGTTCACCGCCGTTTCCGAATTCGATTCAAGTACATATTTTAATGGCGATTACGCCGCACAGAATGAAACACATACCATAGTGCCCATCGTTGAATCCACAAAGTGGTCTATTCAGAAGTAAGTAGATACACCAATGAAAGGCTCAGAAAGCGTGCTTGATCTATGGAACTTTGCTCATCATTTTGCGATTATGCTCACCAGACTCTTCAACAATTAGATTATCTCGTCTCTTCAATACGCTCAGTGCGCATAGCCTCTTCCCGACTGCCAACGAAGCCCAACCATCGGTGTCTTTCATTGAGCCATCGGAGAATAAAATTCCTCGGTGAATATCATTCTCTTTCGCATCCGCTCATTCTTTCGCTTCTCACAAAATTCGCTTCAATCTTCAGCGTCACCCTGGCCATCGTCTCTCCCGACTCCACAGTCGTGTACTACAAAGTACACAAGGGCATTGCACGACTGAAGGAGGCAAGCGTAGATACGGAGGATGGGACGTGACTATATGGGTACGATGGCCGGCAAAAAGTTGGTGGCAGGGTCCGGGCGATCTTTGGCATTTACTAGCTTGCTTTTAAAAATTGACGATCTGTGGCATTCTTAAAGATGGGGAAGCGTTGGCCGTCTCTCGGGGAACTGTACGATATTCATATGTCGAAATTGTCCACACCTATTGCTTGATCGAACGATATTGTTGTTTCTACTAGTTTACCCCAGAAAACATCGATCTCGTGTGCCACACAGATTTGGATATTCGAATTCTTTTTTTTTTTTTTTTACCAATTTTCACAACTTATGTCTAGCTGTTAACCCTGCCCCCTACATGAAAATCAAACCAAATTCTCCGCTACAGAAAGACCTATGTTGCATTCTCTGACAAGCCCATAGCACACTATTTCAGATGCAGACGCAACTTGCAATTAATCTAGAGGCTTCTTATCCGCATTGAACTTATTCACGGCTTCCTCAATCTTCTTGAAGAACCATTCGCGGCTCGATTTCTCCGTGATGGGAATGAAGGGTCCAGGTATGCCGCCACGAAGATAGATGACGATCCCATTTGGCTCTTGCTTGATCGTTTGAATCTCTGAATAATAGATGTGTGAGAAAACATCGCGATACAAGGGAATGTGTTATAAAGAACAATGGTAACAAGTACAAACCTGGGAATGGCTCTTCCCAATCGACAGTCAATCTCTTCGTCCGCACGAGCATGATGCGGTTGTACGTCAACATCGCTACGACTTCGTCGTCCTGCACGGAGCAATGGGCGATGTAGTCGTCAGTGAAATATTTGCCGTTGTTGAGGTCTTTAAGCCAGCGTTGGCCCAGTGCTTCGCGTTGTGCGTATGGCTGGTGAAGAGAGAGAGAGGGAGGGATAAGTTAGTTGGCGATCATTGTTAATCGAACGAGATGACTTGAGAGGAGCTTACCCGGAGGATACCGTCCCGGCCGACATATCTTGGTAAGCGTACGCGATCAATGTCGTTGGCATCAAACACAGTGGTAGTGTTTCGAATACCTGAATATGGCAAACGAGTTATACACACAGATTATCGTACAACGTGCGATTATATCACGTTTGTCTAAATATAAGCATATTTCAATAACATGATACTAACCTTCGGTTACGTTACTCGCGAGATCGAAAACACCGACGACGGGTTTGGTCACCAACCTTGTGGTATGGGGCAGAATCGAATCGTCAACAGATACCACTTCTGTCACGACAACCACCAACAGTGTCATATATCTCACTTACCCGACAACACCCTTGCCCAACCCGGAGAACAAGCCGCCGATGCCTTCCTTCTCTACTCCTTCAATGGGCCGTTTCTATCAATAAGAAATAACACAATCAGCCCGAGGATTTACATATCCACTTCCAATAATAATAACAATAAATTATTGAATACTTACCACTAGGCCAACCACACCGCTCGCAATGCTGTTGCCGAACGAGTTGACTCCTTGTGTTACACCATAAATGGCATGTTTGGGTTTGTTCCGAGCCATATTCAAGCGTCGACGATCCTGGTAAGCCTTGTCAAGCGTAGCAGCTGACAAACCCTTGCCGATGCTGCCTGTGACCTTGGCAAAAGAATCCGAGAAACCGAATACAGTGTTCTTGACAAAGCCACCGACGCCCTGATGCCATTCAAGAGATGAAGGGAGAAAACAGTCGTTTTATAACGGAGATAAAATTATGCCAATTTTATCCATAACAAATAACGACCCACATAGTCTGAGAGTGCTTACCCGAGCAATACCAATTCCGAGATCCTGTGGCCGGTCGCTCATGATTATACCGTGGTATGGCTCATAGAACAGTTCCACGACACCGGTACTCAAATTGTTGAACAAGCCCACTGGGTTCCCGAGGAAGTCAGCTGAGCCCAGGATTTTGTGAACCTGCGACGGGTATAACAGTTTACAAATTAGCCATGTTCTCTTGCATAATTTATATCACATCAAAAAAAAAAAAAAAAAAAAAAAAAAAACCAGTGCCAATTTATACCTGATATAGGAACTGCTCGCCGTAATGCCTTTGAATGCGACCAAGAAATTCCGGACCACTGACGAGAACGTTTTCCATAGCGAGGGCATTAAGTTTGATGGGCGCATCCTAGTATAGATTATGTCACAAAAATGTCAACAAAGGTCACAACAAAATTTTTGAAATGGTAAAGTCATGAATAACTCACATTAATATTTCCGAGAGCCATCGTCAAGATATTGAAGAAGAACATGATTGGGGTACTGGCAGACGTTCTATATCAACCATAACCAGGTTAAACACGATAGTGAGTCTGGAATCCCGAAATTCGAAGTCATTGATGGTAACTGACGGACGACATTGAAGATTACGGAATGCACAAACCTTTCATCCGCCACGTTCACGCGCTCAGTTCTGACAAAAGAGATATTCAGCTTCGCAGGTTGGATGCTGAAAACTTCGAAATAGAGCTTTGTGTCTCCTTCAATGGCCTTCGGTTCCGGTATTTCAATATTTTCGTCGATCAATAGTCTGTGTGCCATTGGTTACACAAATGTGAGAAAGTGAGTACGATAGTCAATTCGAAAGATCAAGCGGGTTACGTATTATTTCCGATTGCGCACCGTGTCGTTTGATTGGTCCATCCGGGAACGTCAAACTTCGCGAAGTCCAAGACGGCAAACAAAAAATCTTCGTCTATCTCGAACGTCATCTCTTGTAGTAACACTGAGAAGTACTTCAGGTACAATACGCCATGCGCTGGCGAAAGTCATGGAATCAAGATGGATCAATTAGGAATCAAAGTTCATCAGGACATCGTACGGCCATTGTGCTGACGGATGACTTACAGTCGTCTTTAACGCGATCCAAAGCAATATGGAAAGTAGGATGAGCATCTTGTTCTTTGGTGTCTTTGGGGACGACCGTCGGGTAGAGCAGCAATGGGAACATTGTGCCGTAAAGCTGGTTGTCAATCTGCAAACGAACCAGAATGAAATTTTCGAAATTAGTTACTCAGACAGAGTACCAAAACACCATTCTTTGGCGATCAACAAAAACGACATACCTGTAACCACTTGACAACAGCGCGAATAGATTGATACATCGTCGAGTCCGTGAATTTCAAATCTAACTCCCGCAAAAATGCGTATGAAAGTTCCTGCATTCGCCTGTTAATGACCGAAACACCGATGCCGGCCAATTTGATCTCAAAAGTGAAATTGATGACTGATTCGACATCGATTGTTTCGAACCCGTCACGAATGCTGCCCTCCTTCAAGGAGGAGGTGGACGTCCTTGGCCTGAACATGCTCTCCGACTGTTTATAATTGAGCAATTTCAACACTTGCGTTGGCCCTTCGGCGATAACGTCGATAGCCAGGACGCCATTTCCGGCAGCCGTCTGTTGCATTTAAGGTGACATGCATGAAATCAATATAAAAAAATGTGAGAAAGACATTTTGTTTAAGTTGCTCAATCTTCTCATCGTTTTTCATTTTTTTTTTTTTTTTTTTTTTTTAAAAAAAAAAAAAAAAGACTTACTGGGAAGGAGAATGGCACTTGGTTCCCAATCTCTTGGATATTGATGGTTCGCTCACGACCATTAATCTGTAATTTCAGGAGCTTTACTTTCATTGCCGGATAGTCCCATGAATACGGCATGCTTTCCCCAGCGGCGAGCTTGTACTTTTTGGTGCGCTTCGCTTGAGTAGCTGTACCACTGCTAACGGGATAGTCCTGATCACTTGTTGGGTCCTATTATCGAACCGTACAGAAAATTGATGCCATTTAAATTGATGTTTGAAAGGGACAAAAAAAAAAAAAACGGGGGGGAGGGGGGAACGTTGACAAAACGAAAAGTAACGGGAAGGCCACAAAACCAAATAAATAAGCAAATAACGAGAGAGAAGGAGCGTGTGAATGGAATTGATATATATATATATATAAGGCACAAACCGCTTGGAATATTATCACATCAACGTCAGATTCGTTGTCAATACGATATGGCCATATTCCTTCCTCCTTGTTGAATATTAAGAATATTGTTGCCTCTTCCAACAAGATATCTACTCGCAGCAGTGTGCTGACGTGGCCTCTTTCAACTTTCACATGTACTTTTCCAACCTCTTGGATGTTAAACTCCGCCGACCTGGAATATCGAATAATACACATCAGGTGTGTTTTTTTTTTTTTCATTACGCAATTGGTCACAAAACTCCTGTGACGACTTACCAAGGGTTGTTTAGACCAGGGAACTGGACAGTCAATTGCTTTTCCGGCCCTTGTCGGAGGAAATGAAGTGGCGCGCGTTGCCCAGCCTTCAGAGAAGTGATAGATGTCGATCCGGGCTCACGGAATTGGATATCCTCATTCAAGTTGTTTTTCAAGATGAAGCGCGGGGTGAAAGTGATGATCTTCGTGAATTTGTACTATATTAAACCAGAAGGAATTCATCAGTAAAGTATTCGCGTTCCAGTCCACGCGTAAGATGAAATGCACAATGGAAAAATATCTACCTTTCCTTTTCCAGCTTGGACGCTCACACCAATATGAATTTCTTCTGTGCGTGTCTCTGAAGGAATGGTGACATCTTGGAAGCTGCCAACGGCCTCTAAACTCAACGGCTACGACAGCAATATATATATATATATATTAGTCTTTTTTTTTTTTTTTTTTTTTTTAAAGGGAGGGAGAGATCATTTCGAAGATCATGTCAATAGCTATACCTTGCTCCATTCTGATCCTCCAACTTTAATTAGAGCTCTGTTGCGATTATCTTGTTTGGGATACGAAAACATGTACGGCTGAACCTAGAAAACGGACCACAATTATTGAATTTTCTTTGCTTTAAGAAATTCATACCTATATGAACAACACATACCTCATTATCGCTTCGTTTAGGGAAATCTAGAAAGTGAACATAAAAGTAAGCGATGTCGTTTGTCGATGGTAAAATAATAATAGTCTACAGATTCAACGACAGTTGAACGATGCTCACTTTGGCCGGCGGTCACCTTTGCGGATTGCAAAAATGGTTTGGATTTGAAGGCCATGTCCAAGCCAGTCTTATTAATCATGGCATATGGACTGTAGATGCTGAACTTGTGCGCACCGCCAGAATCGGGGATTTCCCTGTTGTAATAAATCAAGATATTAGCGTGAACGAGTATACCATTTGACGTCCTACAAGGAGCGCAAAATCCAACGGCACCTACACATTGTTGATCCTCAGGTTGAGCTTCGAGCCGTCTGGATCGGCCAGGATTAACGTTTCATCGAGACTGTAGTCCTCCGGATTGTGCGTACTAATGATAGAAAACTCACTGGGTCTGTAGCCTAAAGTATTGAATGAATTCAAATAATTGTTAATACGAAAATTCTAAATTCGGAGTTTTCTGCTTGACATCACTTAGATTGCTCAAAACTCACCACTATCTTGAATATCAATGTTCAATAGCAGCAAATGTCCGATTTCAACCACATGAAGCGGACTAGTTCCACTTTTGCGCAAGAAGTTGCCGAAGTCTTGCCCAATGTCTTTGTCAACGATTCGGAAGTTAAAGTCGTAAGGCAGCAAGTTCTCGATTTCGATGGGTGCACTCAAACGGATGGCCATGCATGGATAACGCCTGAGAACGGAGAGAGGAAGGGGGGAGGGGGGGTATTCGGTTATGGTCGTGGGATTCACAAAAGCAAACGAAATGAATCAAAAAAA
>RBNI01004494.1:0-13955 GCA_003990745.1 Jimgerdemannia flammicorona | reverse complement strand
TAAAGTTCTACAAGTTTCCAGGACATTCAGTGACTAACTAAATAAGTACTAGTTAATGCTCGGCACCAAGAAGGGGATTTCTAAGTATGCAGAAAGTGCCAGAAGGTTATAGAATATTCAAGAAAGACAGAGAAAAGAAATAAACTACGCTAAAATATTACAAGAAGAGATCCTAGATATAAAGTATATAGTAATCAGAGTTAGAGGCCTTTCTCATGAGATTAATCAGTGGCTCAGCAATACTAGAGAATTTTCTGATAAAGTAATAATAATAGCTAGCTATAATAAGAAAGAATTAGAGTTCTATGAGGTTTGATAGAATAGACCATTTTTGAATTATCTCTATATTGTACAGATCTACTTGAATTTCTTATACAGAGATAATGTGGTCAAGATATTTAACTTATTCTTTGAAAAATTTATATTTCTTAAGCTTTATATATAGTTTATATTTTTGCAAGATCTCCAGAACTACTTAGATATACTTGAGGTATTCTTCTTTAGTTATACTAAAGATTAGAATATTATCAAGATATACTAATAAGAAGATAAATAGTTAATCTTTGAATATCTTATTCATAAGAGTCTGGAATATAATAGATACATTGATAAGACTAAATATTAGAACTAGAAATTTATAGAGTTCAAAGAGAGTTATGAATACAGTCTTGAGAATGTCTTCTGACTTAATTCAGATTTAATAGTAATCTAACATAAGATCTAACTTAGTAAAGTACTTGGTATTCTTGAGAGTATCAAAGATTTGATTAATTAAGAGTAGTGGATATTGGTTCTTGACTATAAGCTTGTTGAGTATATAGTAGTCTATATATTTGTAGAGTATCATCTTTTTTTTTTTTTTTTTTTTTAATAGACTCAATATTCTACAAATTTTTATTAGAGGAGAACCTAGACTATATAGGCCAAAACCCTCTCCCACCACCCATTATGCACTGCTCCTTTATTAACCTAGGCTAACTATTGTCCAGCAGCTCAACCATACTAGATGTAGTAGGGCCTATATTGGTCTGTACCTCATTCTGTATACCATGCTCTCTCTACTACCAGGGAGAACTCAGCTATATGCTAATAACTGAAAGCACATGTCCAAAACCCCAACATATATACAAGGCCATGTCTGAGTCAAATAGAAAAGCCCCTGCCACTCCAAAGAGAATAATAAGTAAAGAAAAAACCCTCATAAAAGTACATTATAGTAGATAGGACCTAGTTCTTCCAGATGAGGTAAGTAGAGAACTTACATATGAGGCAGGAGGAGACCCCCAATACCCCACTACTCAAGCCTATAGGTCTCAATCACATTGCCATGTCAGCTTCTGATTCTAATTAAGTATAGCCAAGATACCTAAAATGAGTAGCCTTGGGCCCTCTGACCCCCTTAACAACCAGAACCCAATCTACCAAATTGCCAAAAGATGCTGAGAGTAATATCTACCACCTAACTACTCTGCACTAATCAAAAGGCCCCACCAAAGCAGCACTCACTCTAGTTCTGATGACTGCTCCCAGCCTGACACCCTACTGGTTCACCATTATCATCCTTCCACCTATCTATAATAGCCATCTCTCCTCCCATTCTGATATTATCTGAAAAGCAGTCACCTATACCAGAACTGTGCTCACTGGGAAGCTTACCAATATCAGAGGGCTCCACCACAGATACTGAGGACCTACAGATAGTCTACACTCACCTCTCTCCACTATAATTCATGTTACACACACTTTTATAACACACTTTCAAGTTATTTATTGAAGAAAGGTACTAAGGCAATAACAACCAGTAAGCAAGCAGATATGTATACTAGGTTGGGTGGACCTGGGGCCTTTAACTGACAACATGTCAGGCAAGGGTATAGATTAGGAATGGGGTCTTTTAGTGGTCAGAGTGGGCAGGACAGCTTGGGTAGTGGAAGTGGCACTACTAGTGGGGCCGGAGGGCAGAAGGAGAGAAGCTTTGCAGATATATTATGGGCTGGAGGTTGGCTGGTGGGAACTCAGGGTGGGCAGACAGGAGGGAAGGGAAAGCAGAAGGTTGGGAAAGCTGGAGGTGCTGGACCTCAGCTGGTGAGAAGTGGGGCTAGTGGAGTAGCTGCTGGGAGTAGTAGCAGGACTGCTAATGGTAGCATGACTGAGAATCTGAAAAAAAATCCAGATGTGACTATTGATGGGAGGGCTGGGCAGATGGACCCGAAGCAGAAGGGGGACCTGGCTGATAGTGTGATGGGGCTAGTGGTGGCACCATTGCTCAAGAAGTCAATTTTGAAGTTCATGGTGACCTTGTGTTTCAGGAGCTTGGCTGTGATGGTGAGGATGGTTCTGGGGCTTATATTAGAGCAGATGGCTAGAGTGATCTCAGTGAAGTTTCTGAAGGGGTTGGAGGGGGTGGAGGTGGGCTTTGAGGAGGCAGGTCTATTGGAGGAGGCTTTGAAGTCTAGAGTAGCTATAGGGGAGATAGTGATCCCTATGGTGAAGTGCTTGAGGTGGGACCCCAGGGTGGTGCAGTTACTAGTGAAGAGAGTGCCCACAGTGACAAAGGATAAGACTAGGAGGAGGGTGGAGGAGGTGATGGCAGAGTATGGCAATGTGGTTGATATCAGTTTTCAGATGTGAGAGGGGACCACCTTCAGGATGGGTGATGTAGATGTCAGGATTAGACTGGCTGAGAGAGAGGCCACAGAGAAGATGAGTGACTGGCCTTCAGTGTTAATGTGGGGGGCTTTTGTTTGCAAGGTATCAAGGGTGAAAAGGAGTGAAGAGGAGGAGGAGGACTTGTTGAAGGCTCTAGAGGAGTTGAGTAGTACTGTTGAGTAGAGGGCAAAGGCCTGGAAGTTGTATATAGAGTTGATACATCTAGAGATTGTTGACAAGAAGCATATTCACACTGATAGGAGGCAGTGGGAGAGGGCTCAAGGGTGCCAGAGGCAGAGGGAGCTGCTGGTAAGCATAGAAGGAGGGATGAAGATAAAGGCTGGGGGCACTGAGAAGTCTGAGGATGTGGAGGTAAGTGTCTGGACTAGTAAGAGAGGAGGAGATATAGAGGAGGGCCTGGAAGGGGCTGGGAAGGTACCTCACAAAGACTCTTTTGCTAATGGTATATTTGAAGTCTGGAAACTAGTTATTGATGATACCCCCCTATTGATCAGGCAGGGTCCAGCTGTGAGGGGTCAGGTGGCAGAGAATGAGCTGATAAGGGGTAATCAGTGGGTACACTTTAGGGTTCCAGATGTGATAAAAGGAGGACAGGTAGTGGCAGTTGGTGAGGATGAGCTAGTGGATATCTCAGAGGAGGGGTGGGATGAGACTGCCAGTGTAGGGGCAGATACTATGATACTGGATGCAGGGAGACCAGGGATGCCTGGAGGGAAGGAGATGGATGAGCAAGATAATAGATAACTTCATAGCTGAAGAGTTGGGAGAAGTGGACCTGCGAGTGATGAGTAAGGATCATTGGGCATGGATTCTGTATGGAGACGGGGTAGTAAAGGCACTGAAGGCAGAGATACTTGTGATTTTCCTAGAGAAGGAGGGGTATGAGGTTGATAAGAAAAGGGAGGCTGAGCTAGTGGTCATTGCTGGTGAGTGAGCTGCCTACTGTTGGGCAGAGTATCATGATTTGCAACTCTAGCAGGAGGCATGCCTGAAATATCATGAGGATTTCAAGAAAAAAGAGGATAGGGAGATGGCTAAACTTCTGGTCAGACTGGAGGCATGGGTAGTAGAAGAGAAATTACTGGCTGCTAAACATGACTTAGACTTATAATGGTGGCTACTGACAAGGAAATATGAGACAAGACTCTAGGTGAAAGTGAGTGAGACATACTTAGGAATATTGTCAGAGTTTTGGAAGTAAGTGGTGATTGCTCTAACTCTACACTTATTTTGTCTGCCTCTACATAATGCAATATCTCACCATATATAACTGCCAGTGTTTTGATAATTGTATGAAGGATATAGTCAAACAAATGACCCTGACAATAAGCTCTGCAATACCAGTATACAACCTTCTGATTGACTGGCTAGAGGACAAGCTCAGAAAATACTACTCTAAAACAGATACCACTGTATACTCAATCAGTATAGATATGTTAGCATGTGGCCATTGCCTCTTTCAAAATAGAGAAAACCCCCACAAAAACTTACTATTCTTTTCTCTGAACAGTGTTAGACCTATACTTAAAGCTATAATACCATAAAGATCAGGGCTGAAAGCAGTACTTTATTGAGAGAACCAAGTAGGCTGTAATCAAAGTGTACTGGAAAAACTATGCATCACTGCAAGGTTCCAGCCAAAGTCTGGATAAATATACTGAGGGATCTCCTGTCTCACATTTACTTCAGCAGAAAGAGGAAGAGAGAGCTATCAGTGGAAGAGCTACCATCAATAGACAAACTTACTATTTTTTTTTTTTTTTTAATGGACTCAATGTCCTACAGATTTTTATTGGAAGGGAACCTAGACTATATAGGCCAAAACCCTCCCCCACCACCCATCAAGCACTGCCCCCCCATTAACCTAGGCTAGCTATTGTCCAGCAGCTTGACCATACCAGACACAGCAGGGCCTATGGTGGCCCGTACCTCATTCTGCATACCATGCTCTTCCTACTACCAGAGAAAACCCAACCATATGCTAATGATCAAAAGTGTATGCCCGAGAACCCAACATATGTACAAGGCCATGCCCGAGCTGAATAGAATAGCCCCTGCCACCCCAAAGAGAATGACAGATAAAGAAAAATCCTCATCAAAGCACAATACAGTGGATAGGGCCTGGTTCTCCCAGTTGAGGTGAGTAAAGGACTTACACATGAGGTGGGAGGAGACCCCCAATACCCCACTACTCAAGCCTGCAGGCCTCGATCACATTGCCATGTCAGCTCCCAGTTCCAGTTGAGTGCAGCCAAGATATCTGAAATAGGTAGCCTCAGGCCCCCCGATCCCCCCTGATGACCGGGGCCTAATACGCCAATCTACCAAAAGAAGCTGAGAGTGTCACCTACTACCTAACCACACCACACCAATCAAAAGGCCCCACTGAAGCAGTACCCACCCCAGCTCCAATGACCACCCCCAGCCTGGCACCCTACTGATTCACCATTATCACCCTTCTTCCTATCTGTGATGGCCATCTCCCCTCCCATCCCAACAACCCTGAAAAGCAGTCACCTACACCAGAACCATGCTTGCCAAGAAGCTCGCCAAAGCCAGAGGGCTCCACCATAGATACCAAGGACCTGTAGGTAACCTATACTGAGCACTTGATGCCCAAGGTTGGCTGACTCCCTATGTAGCCCGAGATACACCGAGACATCATCTTGTTGGTGACAGCAAAAGGAAGAAGACACTGCACCAAAATAGATGCACCCCAGATGCAGCCAAAGGCACCAGAAACTACGAAAAAGTGGAGAAGACACTGATCTGACACCGATAAAGGGGCAACTCATCATCATTGCCTCTCTCCCACTGCCCTGCAACAGGTACAGCAAACCAACCTGAGGTAGAGGGGGTAATAATTGTGGAAAGTAAACTCAGAAGGTCATCTACCAAACCATTGTGACCAGTAAGGTAGCAGAGAAAGGTTGGACAAACTTACTATTTACCTTACCAGTGACTGTGTGATTCTGCTGAAGGGTACAGAGGTACTCAACTGGTGGAAAGTGGGTTGTCAGGCAGGTGTTGGGTCAATTTAACCCACCAATCTAACCACTGCTCTACTCACCAGGGCATGCAGCTGCATCAAACAGACTTCCCCAGCCTGTATAGTATAGCTTGGAACTATCTGGTAATTCCTGTCTCTAGTGCTCCCATCAAGCAGGTGTTCTCAGATAGGGTGGATCTCATTGCCTCAAAGAGGTATGTACTGAATGCTGAGATAATCCAGGTATATATGTGTCTGAAGTCTTGGTGGAGCTTGGGCCACTAAAATTCAGTAAGTTCTGAGAGTTCACAGATAAGTTAGTTGGCCTTGTGGATTATTTAATATCTTTCAAAAATAAAAAAGAAAAAAAACCTGAGAACTCAGCTTAGAGTTTGCAGCCCAAGTGGGGCAGTGGTCAGCAGAGTTGGCAGTAGCAGAGAGAGTGTGCAAAATTTATGGCCCTCTGCCAGTAGTGAGGGGCAGCCCTAAGCTATCAGTGCCTAGATTGATGGGTGGGTCAGTGGGTACAGAGTTGGCAGAGAGAGTATACAAAATTTGCAACCCTCTGCCAGTAGCAAGGGGTAGCCCCAAGTCACAAGTATCTGGGATGGAGGGGTTGGTGGAGGGGGGGGGTAGGTGGAGAGAGCATGCAAAATTTGCAGTCTTCTGCCAGCAGCAAGGGGCAGCCCCAAGTTGTCAGTACCCAGGTCAGTAAGCAGGGTTAGTTGGCAGGGTTGGTGGGCATGGGGTTGGTAGAGAGAGTATGTAAAATTTGTAGCCCTCTGTCAATAGCAAGGGGCAGCCTCAAGCCATAAGTATCTGGGACAGGTGGGGCAGGTGGAGAGAGCATACAAAATTTGTAGCACCAGCAGCCTATATCTAGACTAAGGGTCGATAGGATTGGCAGAGAGAGTATAAAAATTTGCAGTTCTCCACCAGCAGTATAGGGGTAGCCCCAAGCTGCTAAGGAGTCTGAGTCTAGGTCAGAGGGTACTTCTGGTGGTCAGAGATTACTTCTGGTAGTTAGAGGATACTTCTGGCAGTCGGAGGGCATTTCCAGTAGTCAGAGAGTGCTTCCAGCAGTTGAAGTCCACTACAGATTTGGGTCTCATCACCAGTTTGGGTCCTATGGAACCCTGGCCCTATGTCACAGTGCTGTACTGGCAGTACCACAAGAGCAGATCTAAGGAGCCAGTAGGGTCCAGTATAATAGCTAAACTAGTACTACAGAAGAGGTGCCCAGCTGCTAGCTCAATCTGCACAAAATGACTGCTGAACTCTTATGAAAGATTATCTAACTCTCATGAAAGATTGCCTAACCCTCATGAAAGATTGCCCAACTCTTATAAAAACTACTCCACCTGTTAGTCTCAGGCCTTAATGAATCTGTCATCTATTGTGAGTATGACAACTATTGTATCTGAGCTCTCCTTGAAGGTGATAGTGCTGTAGTAATTATGTGGTTAGAATAGGATAGCCATGTTGACTACAAACAGGACTCCGAAACCATAGGTGAGATCATACCAGACACTGCTGCTATCCTTCTAGGTTGGGTCCTTCCTTTTCGGGATATAGAACATTATTAGGGTGATGTTGTTCTATATGTGTAGGTAGAGAAACATTGTGCCCAACATATTCTGATATGACACAAGTATACAGTTGGGTGAATCCTTGGTCCAGGACCTCATATTACTAGGCTGTGCTGGTGGATACCTGTCCTTAGTCTAGCCCTGGGAGCCCCAGCTTGAAAATCTGCCAGACAGATGATATCTGGTCAGTCTTTTTTGTGTGTGAGGGAGCAGAAATCCCTCAGGCTACAGAAACCCCCCAGGCTGTAGTACCTAAAAAAAGTAGAGCTCCTCACCTCATACAGCATACTAAATTGTGCCAAGAAAGTATGTGTAACTGTACTGAGATTACCACTAAGCTGGTCAGCCATATGCTCTATCAATCTGCTCAAAGAACCCCATATTATAGCTACTATTGCTACATAGGCTGTGTCATGCTTGTATGCAGTTTGCTCTTCAATAGTACTTTTAAAGTTTTGGTAGAGATACAGAATCTTGTGCATCTCTGGAATTGTATCAAAAAGAGTATGTCAGTGAAGAGTGTGATTATCTGGAGAGAAGTAAAAAAAAGAAAGACAAGTGTAGGAGATTTCAGATCTCTGGAACCCACTCTTCATCAGTATTGTTGTATACCCAATTCCTGTCCAAACCTCCCCTTCTTGCTTTTTTCACCCTCTCTTTTCTATCACTCAGTATTTGATATAATCCTTATAAACCTTATTGATATAGTGGTAAAGCTCATCACTGTAGAGGTTTCTTACTACTATTGCAACCACCTCTCTGTATTTGTTAATAATTATATAGTTCTCTTTATCATTAGTTACTCCTACTGGCCAATAGACCCCTTGGTCAAGAATGATTGGCTCTGATTTGAATATAGACCCCCAAGCCTTGATGACAATGCTGGTACTGCTTATGCTGAACATCTTGCCCTCAAATTTCTCTATTTGATTAGATATCAGATATGATTGAACTCAGGTAACTTTGAACTCTCCTTTCCAATGAAACTGAGCCCTGATCTGAGGGGCCAAGATAAGTATATGGATGGGTTGTATGCAGATGGGTTGCATGCAGACAGGTTGTATGCAGGTAGATTGTATGTAGATGGGTTGCATGTGGGTGTGGGTGTTTTTTAGGGAGAGACTATGTAAAAAAAGAAGTTAAATAAAACATGAAGATGGGTATTTTAGAAAAAGAACATAAGTGAGTAAGTGAGTGAGTTGCATACTGACAAGTTGCATACTGATGAGTTGTATAAGTTGCACAAGTTATACAAGATTGCTCATGAAGGCTTGCTTCTATTCCTTTTGAGACCTCCACTATGTGATACATTGACTCAACAGCTCAGCTACCAAAGGTATGCCCTATAATATCTGCCAGCCTTTCTTCATCTTGACCAGATATTATAAATAAAGTCAGCAGATCTCACTATAGAGCTATAGACCCTAAGAAAAGCATGAGGTAAATTGAATTATATTGGGGAAATTTAAATAAATATATAAACAAGTGGCAGTAGAGTGAGCAACCTATATCTACTATTGGCTACTCTAAAAAGGCTGCTGCATACATAGCTATGAGATCTGTGAATTTTGAGATCTGAAGGACTGCCATGAGTTATTGCTGGAATTCTCTCTCATCTCTGCCATCACCACCACCATTGCTATTACCATTGCCATCATTCCTTTGGCTCTCAATGAGCAGCTTGTATGCTGTTCATATGAGAAAGAATCTAACATTATCAGCAGAGAGTGTATTTCTACCTTGAATACTCCCTCTTTTGACAATTATTACAAGGTAAAAAATGAGTAGACTAGACTAACATATGATTAAGGGCTGCTGTTTTGTTTGCTCATGATGCAGCAGGAAAGAAAAAAGAACAAAGAAAAAGAACAAAGAAAGAACAAAAGAAGAGAGGAAATAAAAGAAAGAGTGATGTCACCAAAGTGTAGTAGGAAAAAAAAACAAGAGTGAAAATAAATAAAAGAAAGAGTAATGTCACCAAAGATTTCAATCTGAATAGATCAATCTGGATGGATCAATCTGGATGAATCAATCTAGATGGATCAATCCAGATCAATTCAGATTAATTTGGATCAGATCACAAGACTAATCTGAGTTAATTCAAATCTATCACATAATGAATCTGAATCAAATCTCATCTGAATCAACTCCATCTGTTCAGAGCACTATGATTGCTGAAGCTGTAGTATTTGGCTTATCACCTGAACTTCCCAGCATAGGTGGTGAAGAGACTGATGAAACTGACCAAGGGGTAGATCTGGGCCAGAAAAAGGAGTCAGATCAGCTGGGAGGTCTTGTCTTTACTGGTGGCTAGAGGGGGCCTTGGGCTGGTTGATTTTCTGAAAAGGCTATACTGTCTGAGAGCATGGTGACTGAAGAGAGTGGTGAAGTTGAGAGGAGGTAGCTGGGTTCCCCTGATGCAGAAGGTCTGGGAGATGAGGTCCTCACCAAGAGGCTCTACAGGAGATCTACTATCCTTGGTTGGGCTTCAGAACAATAGACACATGTAGTATAAAGGCTTCTGGTAGGGGGTAGCAGATGGGGTATACCACATTGGAATTTGCTAGCAGAAAAATGAAGGGGAGGTATCTTGGGACCCAGTGATGTAGAGATGAGACTGAGTATTGTTGGGGGGCATCTCCCTAGTTGATTTCAATATTAGCAATGAGATTGAGTGCCAGAGGGGGCCAGGACAGGATCTATAGTCCAGCAGATAGCAGTTGACAAATATCAGAGAGAAGTGGGACTGGAATGGAGTTTGGACCTAGAGTGCTGAGATGAGACAATAGATACTGCTGAAGTACTGAGTGGTCTAGTGGTGTATACTGTAGAGGAATATTATACTCAACTTCCACTCAGGACACCTTGTTGAGGGGGGAAGCTTTGACTGTAAGAAGTGCTGCAATATGAGACAGGAAGGGGGATTTGTGCAAATGCCAGAATATTGGCTAAGAGAGTGCAAGATACTTGGTGACTTCTGGCTAGCAGTTGGGGATCAATTGGATATTATATATAGGAGAGATGGTGAGTGGGGTCAGTGGGAGGATTTGAGGGATAGATTGGTGGGGGGAGTGGGAAAGGAGTGGCTTATTTTAGATTAGGTATTGGCAGTTTGGGTGGGGTTGATAAGTTACTGGTTGTTTGTTTTTGAGAAAGAGAGGAGCCTGGGTTTGGAGGTGTGGCCATTGAGATGGCAAGGGCTAATGAAGGACATTGTGATGAGCTAGTGACTTGGTTGGGGTCTGCAGGGTGGTCAGAGGCATCACTTGGTAGAGAAAATCTGTAGACAGAGTAGGAGGAGTATTGGAATAGTGGGTGGTAAAGTGGTCTTCAAATATAAAGGTATGTGGGGGGGGCTCTCTTATGGGGATTGGGTAGTGGGAGGAGATTCTGTAACTATATCAATAGACTGGTAATAAATGACAAAGTCCAAGTGACTATAAAAAAAGAAAAAGAGTATTATTATTTTTCTTAATAAATAGGACTGGTAAGCTATAGGGAAATTTGCTTGGTTGAATAACTCCTTATATAAGTAACTCTTCTAATTCTTTCTTGACTGCTTCAATTTTAAGGAGTGATATATAGTATATATATTTCTTAGGTAGTATATATATATAGCTTCTAAAGTCAGTTCAATTTCATAATTAACTTCTCATACAGAAGATAGATCAGATAGCTTGTCTGGAAAGACATCCTTGAATTCTTCAAGTAATAACTTGATACTTTCATTGATTGATAGCTTCTTGTCTTATTTCTTGAGATAGACTATTGCAATAAAGATATATACTATCTTTTTGAGAACTTTCTTATATTATATTGCTGATAGTATTGTAATCTGAGTTTTGTTTACAGATTTGTCTATCTTGATAGTGATGTTGACTCTATCTTAAAGTAAGATAACTTCATTCTTATACTAATCAATATTTGATAAGCTAGAGTTTTTCTAAAATCAGATCATAATCTCCTAGTAGCACAACTTCAAAGTTTATTTATTCTCAATATTTCTGAATCTTGATGAGTAGTTTGGCAGCAATTGACTTGATAGGATATAGTATACTATCTACAGTAACTATACTATCATTCTTGAGTACTGGTTTGATAAAGATCTTGAGATTTTTGATAAGATTCTGATTGATGAAGTTTCCCACAGCTCTACTATCTATGAGCACTTGAACTTCTTTTTCTTTAACTAGATCTTTAAAAATGAGCATGACTTGAGCTTGGTTTTCAGTAAGACTTACTACTTAATCAGTACTACTAAAACCTTTCTGGTCTTACTTAGTTTTAGATAGTTCTTAGATTTTGTAACCTTGAGTTAACTGGCTTTTTCTAAGATCATTTATATGACTCAGTCTCCTTTCTTGACTATATAGTCTTAATCCTTCTGGTTAATAAGTAAGACTTGAACTTATTCTCAATAGTTTGAGTCAATGATATGTACTAGCACCAATATCTAAATAATATTTGATACTAAGTTCTGATTGTAATATAATTCTGATATAATATTTTTTAAGATATTGAACTATAATTCCTATAGGCACCAGAGTTCAGCCTGTGGCTAAAATAGTGACTTGCTTGACAGAGTTTAGATTAAGGCTGATGGCTCTTTCTAATTGATATTGAGAGATCTGGGCCTTTGGATGAAGTTTCTTGATTTTGAGTTCTAGTTAACTGGTGGTAGGGTTGACAGATATACCTTTGGACAATATTATGACTGGTCTTGAGGGTTTGCTGGTCTTCTTAGGATATTTAATTATAATGTATCTATTTGATAATAAAAGAAATAAGCTTCAGATTTCTTTAGGTAGTTTTTTTCTTCTGAGATAAGCTTATTATTCTTCTTATTTATAGTATTTAGAATTATTGATACTAGACCAACTGCTTTGGGTTAGTTCTTATGATAGTTCTCAAAATAGTTCTTCTTATAGTACTCTAGCTCTAAGTAGTTACTAAAGGTGATAATATCAAATCTATCAGTAATTCTTATAGCTTCATTAAGAGTTTATAACTCTTTTAGCTTAATCTTAACTCATGTATTTCCTTTCAGATCTCAGATAGTGATCTATCTTTTCATCTTTAGATATTACTGGTAGTTTAAGTAGAATTGATAAGAATTATATATTATAACTTTATATAGACTTAAGTTGCTTGATATTTACTAGCTTATCTCAGACTAGCTTAGTAGTATTAGTAAGCTTAAACTACTTGTAAAGAGTCTCCTTAAAGAATATTTAATCTTGGATTCTCATGTTCAAATAGGTAGAAGTAATTATAATATATATAATTATATTATCAAATAGCTATATTTCTTTAGAGAAGTATAGTAGCAAATTAGACTTAGATATCTTCTTTCATTCTTATAAGTTCAAAGTATTAGTCCAACTAAAAGACCCATATATCTGTGGTCAGTCCTCTTTGATAATCATTAAAGATATCTAGCTTGAGTAGCTTAAAACTAACTGATACAGTAATAGGATGTGATATATATAACTGCAGTTCTTATTTTCTAATAGTCTATTATACTTAAAGTTGTTAGATTTGATAAGCTATAGAGGTAATTATTTCCTTCAGATTAACTTATAGTTCTGCATTATCTGCTTCTTCTATAACAGAGGGTCTAGACAGTAGACTAGTTTTTCATAGTTTATTTTGAGCTTATATAACTAGTTGTGACTAATTTCCAAATTTATATAAGATTTCTTAATAAGATAAGATATAATAATACCACTACTACTAAGTATAATAGTTCTAGTTTCTTTAAGAGAAAGTGGTTAAGTCTGGTGATTCTGGTGGGCCTAAAGTAGCTTGAAGAGATACTTATAGGTTCAAGTGTTTTTAAAGAAATTCTGGAGAAAATATTCTAAGCTTTATTTAAATAGAAAATAAGAATATTTATATAAGATCTAAAAAAAAGATCTAGAAGAATCTTGAAAAAGAAGAGAAAGACTAAGAAATAGGTTCTCAGCAAAGATAACTAATAGAATTCTACAATATTTCAAAAGATTCTATAACTAGATACTTAGCACTACTTGATGCTAAGAAAAGACAAAAATATTCTAGTAGTATCTTAATACCAAGAGAATATTTTTAGATATTCAGAAGATACTAGAATATAGTAGAATATTTAAGAAAAGATAAAAAAAGACTAGCAAAAAGATATAAAAAAGTATTAAAACTAAAATATGAATATAAAATTATTACAATTCAAGACTACTTAAGGCTACTATTTGAGACTATTTATATCTGCTCACTATTCATATTAATAGTAAGTTCATTTATTAAAAATACTTAATATAATTATGTTGATATATAAAATATATAAATATAATTAGTATATATAATTTATTAGATAAAACTTATAGTTTAAATAATTTTTTAGAGATACAGTGATGTGAATAATTTTTTTGATAGTATTTTCAGTATCAACTAATGTAAGTCCTTCTTAATATATTTTTATAAATAATGTATATATTATCAAATTGTAAAAAAATTAATAAAAGTTAAAGTTTTAGAAAATTTTACTTAAGTTCAGTTAATATATAATTATAATTAGTATTATTATATAATTATTATAATATTTATTTAATTTATATTACTTATTAGTAATATTTCTTAAAATAGTTTTTATACTTTGATTTTTTTTTTTTTTTTTTTTTTTTTTTTTTTTTTTTTTTTTTTTTTTTTTTTTTTTTTTTTTTTTTTTTTTT
>RBNI01004493.1:0-13956 GCA_003990745.1 Jimgerdemannia flammicorona | reverse complement strand
AGTGACTATAAAAAAAAAAAAAAATAAAGAAAAAAAGAGTGATGGTACGGACATCTCACCTTGGCAACTAGCTTCTACTAACGGCTCGACGACCATCTTCATTCGGTTCAGGCGCTTTAAACCATTGTTGTCGTTTGACATGCGGCCCACCATATCCAGTTATTATAAGCCTGCAAGTCGTGATATTTACAATTACGGTATCTGAACGTATTGAGTTTTGGTGGCAATTTTATCGCGTGTGTCGGTAGTCGATGAACTTGAAATTTCTGGTGTTTCAAAAGCTCGTCGCAGTCAAAGATAAATAGAATAGAGTTGGTTTGTAATTACCAGCGAGAAAATGAAGTCTTCTCACGTGAGGAAATTGTTCTCAGATGGGAATCTCATCTTCGGGTCCGACGTCAGAAGAGACCTTCCCCCCTGGGTCCTTGCCCCACGAGGAAGGTGGGACGAAGTCACGGTCCCTCTTCTCACGTTTTCAGGACATTGCCCGTGACACAAGCACCGACTATATGAGGCGAAGTTATTAAAAAGTAATTACCTTATGGCCTATCTAGATTAGTACTTTTATGAAAAATTTCATCTCACACACTCCTTGGAACCACCACCTGTTTCCGACATAACACACGTCTACCGCATTTATGACAACCCTGATGACCATCCAGTCAGCTTCCGCCTTCGTCTTCTCCGCCTTCCTCCTCACTCATGCTCTCCAGATCTCCGTCGCTAACCTCGGCAGCATCGACTTGCGAACCGCTACCTTCTTCTCGGTCATCCCCTCTACCAGGACCGTCCCCTTGAACCTGTCATTACCTATGCTACCCTCACTTACAGGACCGCCAAGTTGAGGATTAAGGAATTCGCGTTCAAGCGAGAGGAAAGCAGTAGTGAGAAAAATACCATAGTCGAAACGCCAAACCTTCCTCCTCGTTGTTGCCCGCTTAATTCCTTCGGAGACTCGGTCTTCTTCGATTTTTCTTACACTTCGCTCGCTCTGCAGCGGGGCCAATCGCTGGTTCCACGCTTGGTTTGTTGGGGAGGGGACATACAATGCTGTGTCAGGGATGCTGTTCTCGGTGCGACGTGTTGAAAAAGAAGAGTGGTGGTCGGGAGAAGGCGAAACAGTGTGGTAGTAGGATGAGGAGATATGTGGTTGTGGTGGGTGTGACAGACGTACTGGTTGGTAGGTTGGTCGCGATTGGAAGGGCGAACAAGATTTCGTTGAGGTGAGATTATTTGAGGATTTATGGTAAGGTGTTGCCGCAGAGCTGAGTGAAGTAGGGTATTGCTTCCAGGGAGGGAGCATTAGTTAGTGTAAAAGCTGTTAGATAACACGACATAACCAGAAAGCGGGCAGGAAATGTAGTGTAAGCAGTGTGTAATAAAAAAACGTTTCGAATTCATTGACCAACATGGGTCGCTCAGGCGACATAAGCGATCAGACTATCTCCATAATACTCCTTCTAAACACCAAAGCAACCCCCGACATCTCTACCATCATTTTAATGCGCTCTATCTGCAAGACAATCTCCATATTCCGGGGAGCCTATCCGACCCCACCGATAATATTTGTTGCCATCGGCAGAGTGAGGAAGTTTGCAGTTAGAGGGAACCTCGACGGCATTGACCGCGCGAACCGCAATCTTCTCGGCCCACTACCAGCATTACCTGGTCAGAACTCAAGCCACTGTGACTGTTAGTATTCGCTTCCGCTGTCAGAACGCGTGCTTTAAACCAATGATTGTGGTTGTATCGCGTGATCGAAACATTTGGGGTTCCACTGAAAGTTACCCCATATACTCTGCATTAAAGTAAGTTTAAGTATCGTCATATACCCTATATAAGCGCCTTCATTCCATAACCACCTATTCAAAAACACGCCTGATAGTGGATGATTGTCTCGCTGATAGAGCGCATGAAAGTGGTGGTGATGTTGGGGGTTGCTTTGGTGTTTAAAAAGAGTATTACTGATCGCTTATATCGCATGAGCGGCTCATGTTGGTGAATGAATTTGAACGGGTGGACGTAATCCTTTTATTGCACACTGCTTACACTACATTTCCTGCCCTGCTTTCCGGGTATGTCGTGTTTTCTAACAGCGTATACTGCTCTCCCCCTGGCTACTTCACTCAGCTCTGCGGCAACACCTTACCATAAATCCTCAAATAATCTCACCTCAACGGAATCTTGCTCGCCCTCCCAATCACGACCAACCTACTAACCAGTACGTCTGTCACACCCACCACAACCACATCTCCCCATCCCACTACCACATTGTTTCGCCTTCTCCCGACCACCACTCTTCTTTTTCAATACGTCGCACCGAGAACGGCCCAACAAACCCAACGTGGAACCCGTGATTGGCCACCGCTGCAGAGGGAGCAAGATGCAAGGCCGAGTCTCTGACGGAATTAAGCGGGCAACAACGAGGAGAAAGGTTGGCGTTTCGACTATGATATTTTTCTCACTACTGCTTTCCTTTCCCTTGAACGCGAACCTTAATCCTCGCCTTGGCTGTCACGTGAAGAAATGACTCAAGGAGACGGTGGTGACTAAGAAGAAGGTAGCGGTTCGCGAGGTCGATGCTGCCGAGATTGGCGACGGAGATCTGAGAGCATGAGTGAGAAGGAAGGCAGAGAAGACGAGGGCGGGGCCCGATTGATGGTCGTCAGGGTGCGGTAGACGGAGTTGTGTCGGAAACAGGAGTGGTGTGGTTCCAAGGAGTGTGTATATATCGTCACCTGAAAACGTGAGAAGAACACCTCAGGTTAACCTTACCATTTTTGGAAATGCAGTCCGACACGGTCAATTTCTATAGTGTATGGGCATATAGCAGCAGCAATGGGGAGCATTGTTGTAAAGGAACACAAAAAACCAACTTTATTCAAAGATAATAAATACACATGACTTTTAAGGTACTGTGATAAGATTGTGCAAACCATATTCTGATACTCTGATCTGATTTTCTGTCTGCAATCCTAGATACTCCAAAGTGTCCTCTGCACTATTGGCCAGTAGGAATTGCCTATTCTTGTCACCACCCCTTCCTTAGGGCCTGCCCCCATCAGCAACCTCATCTGAGCAAGTGCAAACCCTGTTAATGCATAGCTTTACTAGGAAAATGCAATCTACATCACATACCTATCTATTTTGGTTTTCAATTGCATCTGCTTTATCCTCCAAATGCAGCAACATCTATCCAATGGTATTCTGGGCAATTCAGATGTGCAAGACAAGGCAGTTTGAGTAGTTTTCACTGTCTATAGTGCTCAGACTGATGTCACAGCTACATGTCCACAGCTTCTGTTCCATCAGATAGTTTTTTGTAAGAAATAGTTGCTTCATATTATTGATGCTCCTACCTCTATTCCCATGAGTATCCCAAGGAATTGGTGGGCCACTCTGATACTCTTTGATATCATACTTCATATGCAAGAGGATCTTGGACAATCTCCTCAGTTGAAGAGATAAAAGATACTCTGAAATAACAGTGATCAGAATGATAGCACTGGCAGTACTAAAGTGATCTTTGCTCACTTTTTTTGGTTGATCTGTTAGTAACAGAGTCAATAGTGGAGTTGGCAGTGACACACCTTTCTCTAGTAATATTTGGCTTATACAAACTTCTGACAATACTCAATATATTATTTTTAGAGGAAAGATACTAGCAATATAGTAACTGATGAGTATTCTAAAGTATATGCTAAGCAGGGTGGTTCTAGTGCATTCAACTGGCAGTATGTAGGAAGGAGTCATGGCTTGGGGGGAAGTATGAGGGGCTTGCTGGCTAGAGGACATAGTAGGGGAGAGGGCAGTATTAGGAGCTAGAAGATAGAGAGGATGAGCTTTATAGATAAGGTGAAGAGAGGTCAACTAATAGCAATGACTGAGCTAGAGAGCTGGCTGAGAAAGGACAAGGAGATAGTGAGAACTATAGGTTCTGGGAGGGTGGCCTATAGAGGTGAGAGCAGCAGAGCTAAGAGAGTAGTGGCTGAGAGAAGTGGGACTGCTAATAGTAAAGAGACTGCTAATCTGGAAAAAAATCCAGATATGATAGTTGATGGTGAATCTGGACAGAGAGTGGGCATAAGGTCTGGGGACCTGATAGATAATACATATGATAGGACTGGTGATAGTACTGTTACTCAAGAAATTGAGGTTAAAATTTACTATCACATTGTGCTTCTGAGGCTTAGCAATAATAGCAAGAATAATTCTGAGACTTCTGGTCCAGGAGGTGAAAGGGGCTACTTTGGTGAAGTTTTTGAAGAGACTGGAAGAGATAGAAGTTGGCTTCAAGAAGGAGGAGGTATTGTTGGAAGCAATGAAGAAGAGAGTAGTAGTGGGGGAGATAGTAATCTCTATAGCCCAATGCTTATACTGGGATCTCTAAGTGGCACAGTTGACAGTACTGAATATACTTATAGTGGCAAAGAAAATGGCCAGGAAGTTGATTGTGGAAGCAGTCAAGGAGTATGGAGAGATTGTAGATATTGGATTTAGAATCTAAGAGAGTACTGAATTCCAGACTAGAGATATAGATATCAGGATATAGTTGGTAGGTAAGGAGAATATAGAGAAGACAAGAGACTGACCAGTAGTTCTTAAGTGGAGATCAGTAGAGTATAAGGTCTCATGAGTGAAAGAGATGCTGGAGAAAGAAGTGGACTTGCTGGAGGTATTAGAGAATTTGGCTGGAGCTATAGAGAGGAAGAGATTAGTCTGGAAGAAGTATGAGACTAAGATAGTTGTAGAGATTATCAATGGCAAGAAGGTGTAGCTAGACTGAGTGACCTGGAAGTGAGCACAGGAGAGATAGATTCAGAAGGAGCTATTAGTGAAGTTGAGAGGGGGGACAGCAGGGGAGATCACTGCTGCTAATACTGAGTCATGAGTAAGTATCTGAGCAGAGGAAACAGGGGTAGCTCCAGAGGTATCCAGAGAGTAAAAGGTGGTCCTAGATTGAGTGTAGTCATAGAAAATACAGAGATAGTCAAGGGGGAGTACTCTCAGTATAGTGTACCAGGTGGGACTACTAGTGAGGATAAACTGTAGAATATACTAGAGGGGAATTGAGATGAGTCAGTGAGGAGAAATACTGAGAAAGAGTAGGTAGAGGGAGTGGAGAGGATGGTTCAGAGAGTTGAGGAGGCTGTGGATGAGGGGAAGTAGCTGTGAAAAATACTGAAGAATGTGACAACTAAGGAGCTGGGGGGGGGAGGACTTTTGTGTACTAAGCAAGAGACATAGAAGTAAGATTCTATTTAGTGAGGAGGTGCTAAGGAAAATCTGTGATGAGATAATAGTGGCTTTGCTAGAGGCTGAGGCTTATCAAGTAGATGATAATAGAGAGGTAGTACTTAGGACAATTATGAATAACTATACTGCTTATATGTGGGGTCTGAGAAAAGGCTGGAAAAGTGGTAAGTAGTATATGAGGAGTACTGATCAGAGATAGAGGCTGTAGATGGGGCAGATTGTCAGGAGATCTTGGAAGTACTAGATACTCAGCAGGGGAAGGCAGATGAGCTAGCAGCAGAGAGGAACTTGGATCTTATAAGTGATGAGATGAGTATGAAATTATAGAGTAGGTACTGTCTTTTAAAAAAAAAATTATTTAATATAAATAGTACAACTAGAATCTTTTCTTTAAATGTCAATGGACTGTGAGGTGTAATGAGGTATTGGAATATCTTTAGTTGGTTGAAGGGCTGGATGCAGATCTTTTCTTACTATAGGATGTAGATTATAATGTAGACTTAGACTTACTAGACTGGATGAGAGAATGGGGAGATATGGCAGTATGGCAGGATTGAGTGGGTATTTTGATTAGAAAGAAGAAGGGGAAAATTGGAGATATTAGACATTGGGAGAGCTGATTAATATGGGAAGTATAGAGGAGACTGGGCTGAAGTCCCTTAATGATTGGATCATACTACTGCCCAGTGGAGAGGAGAGAATAAGTGGATTGGATTTGGGAATTACAAGAGACCAGTGTTTTGGTAGTTGCAGAGATTGACTATTTGAGGGGCAACTTTAATATGATATACAATAGTAGAGTAGACAGGACTGATAGAGAGAGAGGGATGGTAGACAGGAGTAGAGAAATGGAAGATTGGGAGGAGATTGAGAGACTGAGTTCTTTAGTGAATGTCAGGTAACTTGAGTGGATGGATTATTGGGTCTATACCCACTGAGTGGTAGAGTTGAGTTCAAGGATAAACTGGGTACTGATAGCTGAGTGCTGAGATACAGATGTCTGGAGTGAGATTGAGACAGTCTGGTGCTCTTGGTCAGACCACTAGGGTTTACTAGACAGTGGGAGGTTCTAGGGTAGTGAGAATAGACCTGGACATTGGTGCCTAAATACCTTACTGCTGAAAGATAGTGAGAATGGGTGATAGTTATTGGTACACAGATTGTTAGCTGGAGAGTACAGGAGTTGTAAATTGAGGATTATTGGCAGTAGTTTAAATCTGTTGCTCAGTAGTGGGAGGAGAGCCCAGTAGAGGCAGTATATTAGGTGGGCCTCACAGAGGTTGGAGAAACTACTAGAGAGGTGGGCTGGGTCTTTGGGAGACTATAAGAAAGGAGACTAGAGGATTCAGAGGATCCAATGGGAGGTAGATGAACTGAAGAGGTTGTTTAGACAAGAGGAGAAACTGCAGGTGAAGAGGCTAATAGCTTGGCTTAGATGGTAGAGTTTGGAGGAAGAGGAGTGATCTACTAAATTTCTGTCAAGAATGCTATAGGTGAGGAGGATGAGGCAGCAGTGGGAAGGGATATTGGATGAGATAGGAGACATAGTGTCTGGGACTCCAGAGATCTTGGACCTACTGCAGTCTTGCTAGGGACAGCTGTGGAGTAAGGAGAAGGAGAGTGATAATGCTTTAGATATTGAACAGTAGCTAGAGAACTGGTATTCAAATCCAGCTATAGGTCTGAGTGAACTTGGAGCACTAGTGCAAGGAGAGGAGGTATGTCAGGTCTTGACAATAATAAGTATAGGGATGGCTCCTGGGAAGGATGGGTTGTCTTGGGATTTTTGGAAGAAAATTGCTAGAGTGAAGGTTGTATTAGAGGAGATAGTATAGATGTGTAATGAGATCATTAGCTTGGAGACCTGGATTGGGAGACAGTATCTAGGGCTAGTGGCCCTACTGTACAAGAATAAGGGGAGAAGAGAGGATTGGAAGAACTGGAGCCTGATTATGCTTCTAGATATAAATTGTAAGTTAGTGATGAATATTTTGGTAGCCAGACTGTAGAGAGTAGCTCAGCAGATACTGGAGGCTGAGCAGAGGAATTTTGTCAATAGTTGTTTGATTTGAGATGAGATAGTATAGATTCATGGGATTATTGAGGATGCCCATACAGCTAGAGTTGATGGTCAACTAGTCTTTCTGGATCAAGAGAAGATATATGATAGAGTGTGGCATATATGGCTAGAGGGAGTACTGAAGTAAATGAGGGTCCCCCTAAGGTTCAGAAGATTATTGATTTGTCTGTTAAAGGAGAGTTGGGCAGCTATTATGGTGAATGGACATAGGGGTAAGTCCTTCCCCCTGGGCAGAGATGTATTGCAAGGAGATCTATTATCACTGATTCTCTATACTCTCTTATTAAAGCTCTTATTGGACAGAATATAGTACAGAGTTGGGGGTTTGAACATTTTGAAAGTAAACTGAAAGGTTAGGGCCTTTGCTGATGATATAGTAGTTAAGGGGCTCTATGGAAAATGTAGCAGTACTAAAGAGTATAGTAGAATAGTATGAGAGATATTTGAGTATGAGACTCAATTGGTATAAGTATAAGACTCTGGTCCTTAGTAGAGAAATAGTTAGTAGTAATATGATTGGGATAGTAGTCCTAACTAGTAATGCAGTCTGCTACTTGGGAATTTATTTTTCAGTATATAATTCTCTGCTGCCTCATGACTGATAGGAGTAGCAACTACTAGTATGGGGGAATGCTCTCTTGAGGTAGAGAGGTCATTATATCTCTTTAGTGAGAAGAGTGATGGTACTGAATATGTACTGACTGCCAAAGCTGTAGTATGTGGAATATCACTTGGACTTTCCAGTATAAGTAGTCAAGAGACTATTGAAGATAGCCAGATCATGAATCTGGGCAGAGTGGCAGAGCCTGATTAGCTGGGAGATTTCAACATTACTAGTAGACAGAGGTGGGCTGGGCCCAGACCACTCTCTCCGGTACCTCTCAGGTTACACAACATCTGGAAAGCAACTACTTCATCATTTTGGAGAAAAAGAGACTAACAATATGGCGACCAACAGGCAATCTGAAGTGCGTACTGGGCAGGGTGGCCCAAGTGCGTTCGACTGGCAGCAAGTGGGGAGAGGCCCGGGCCTGGGGGGAGGTATGAGGGGGCTGCTGGCAGGTGGGCGCGGAAGGGGAGGAGGTGGTGGTGGAGGACAGGGATCTGGAAGGGCAAGCTTTGCGGAGATGGTGAAGGGAAGGAGGCAGGCATCAGGGCTGGAGGGTTGGTTGAAGAAGGGCAAGGAAACGGAGAAGGCGATGATACATAGGGGAGTGGCCCTTGGCAGAGGGGGTGGAGGGGCTGGAGGTGTAGTGGCTGGGGGGGGTGTGACGGCTGATGGAGACGGGACTGCGGATCTGGAAAAAAATCCAGATATGACTGTGGAAGGTGCGGCTGAGCAACCGGGGCTTGGGAGACAAGGGGATTTGGCGGATGGTGTGATGGGACTGGCAGTGGCACCATTACTCAAGAAGTCCATTTCGGCATTCGCGGTGATACTGTGCTTCTGAGGCCTAGCAGTGACGGCGAAGATGGTCTTGGGGCTGATTGCTAAGCAGATGGCTGGAGCAGCGTCCGTAAAGTTTTTGAAGGGCCTGGAGGGAGTGGAGGTAGGGTTCGAGGAGGTTGAGCCGTTGGAGGAAGCATTGAAGGTTGGATTGGTAGTTGGGGAGGTGCAGGTACCAATGGCTCGTTGTCTGAAATGGGACCCCAGAGTGGTCCAACTGTTGGTGAAAGGGGTGCCCATGGTGACGGCGATGGAAACGAGGAAGAGAGTTGAGGTGGTCATGGAGGAGTACGATGAGATAGTGGATATCGGATTTAGAGTCTGGGAGGGAACTTCGCTCAGAACGGGGGATGTGGATGTGAGGATTCGGTTGGCAGAAAAGGAGGCTACCGGGAAGGCAAGGGACTGGCCTTCTGGTATGGTGTGGGGGGCGATCGTGTGCAAGGTGACAAGGATGAAGGGGAGCGAGGAGGAGGAAGAGGACTTATTGGAAGCACTGGAAGAGCTGAGTGGTGCAGTGGAAAGGAGGGCCAAGGCTTAGAGGGCCTTTGAGGAGGCGACATACTTGGAGGTGGTAGAGGGGAAGCGGTTTCGAGTGAGCAAGGTGCAGTGGGAACGAGATCAGGGATGTAAGAGGCAGAAGAAACTGTTGGAGAAGATGAAGGGGGGACCGCCGAGGGAGACGAGCAAGGTGGTGGCTACAGAGGGGGCCAACGCAAGCGTCTGGGCAGGCGAGGGAGGCGAAAGTGCTGGGAAAGAGACTGGTGAGGATAGGGGGACGTCTGGCAAGGATCCGTATGCCGATGGTACGCTGGAGGTTTGGGATGAGACATGGGAGAATTCTCCAACACCTACGCCTCTCATCCGACGGGGCCCGGCTTCACGAAACAGGGTGGAGGAGGATGTGCTGATGAAGGGGGCCCAGAGAGTGCAATTTGGAGTTCCGGAGGTAGCGAAGGAGGGGAAAGTAGTGGCAGTTGGGGAGGAGGAACTGGTGGACGTCCCAGAGGAGTGGGATGAGGCTGCGAGTGCTGGAGCTGACACCACAATGCTGGATGGCGGGAGGCCGGTGACCCCGGGAGGAAAGGAGGTGGGGAACCTCCTTTGGATGTGCAAAATGATGAATAACCTGGCAGCTGAGGAACTTGGTGAGGTGGATCTGAGGGTGATGAGTGATGAGCATTGGGCGAGGATTTTGCAGGGAGAAGGGGTGGTGTTGGCATTAAAGGCGGAGATTCTGGCGGTATATCTGGAGGAGGAGGGCTATGAGATAGATAAGGAGCAGGAGGCAGAGATGGCCGTCATCACTGGAGAGAGGGCTGAATACTGCTGGAACAAGCGTCATGGACTGCAGCTCTGGCAGGAGGCATGCATAGAATACCGAGAGGAGTTTGAGGAGAAGGCGGATGAAGAGATGAATGAACTGCTGGCTGGATTGGAGGCTCAGAGGGCGGAAGAGGAGGAGTTGACTGTGGAACACAATCTGGACGTGGCACAGGAGGAGACGAGCATGGAGCGGTAGAGATCGATTGCATACATACCATATTTTATTATGAACAGTACAACCAACATTTTTTCTTTAAATGTGAATGGGTTACGGGGGGCTACTCGACGTAGGAACATTTTTACTTGGATGAAGGGATTGGAGGCTGATCTCTTCCTGTTGCAGGATGTGCAGTGTGAGGTTGAGTCTGATATGATGGAGTGGACAAAGGAATGGGGAGGCTCAGCGGTTTGGAAGGGCAAGGTGGGAATTTTGGTCCAGAAAGGCCGAGGAGAGATTCAGGAGGTGAGGAGTTGGGGAGAGAGGCTGGTCTGGGGAGAGTGGATTCGTGCAGGTTGGGAGCCAGTTACTGTTGGCTCCTGCTACTGCCCTGCGGTGCGGGGCGAGCGGGTCGATTGGATGAAAGGGCTACTGGAGAGCGGGAGCTTTGTGGAAGCTGGGGTAGATATGCTTGGGGGTGATTTCAATATGGTTCGAGATGCACTTATGGATAGAATGGATGGTAGACGTGGTGCTGAGAGCCGGAGTGGAGGATTGGTGGCATGGGAGGAGGTCGAGAGGCTAAGTGCACTGGTGGACGCTGGTCGGGAGTGCTGGAGAAATAGGAGGGTTTATACGCACTGGGCAGGGGGTCTGGGGACGAGAATCGATTGGATGCTAACAGCCAGCTGCTGGGGCCTAGATGTTTGGAAGTCGCTGGAGGTAGAATGGTGTCCATGGTCGGATCACTGGGGGCTTTTGGGACAGGGACGCTTTGGGGGAAGTAGGGATGGGCCTGGACATTGGCACCTAAATTCCTCTTTGTTAAATGACAAGATCCGGTGGGATGAGTGGGTTACGGACATTCAGCTGAAGTTGGAGAACTGGTGGCAGGAAGGCGCCTCAGTTGGGGTCAGGTGGATAAGGATGAAGGAGATGGCCAAGCTCTATTGGAGCGAAGCTGGCAGGGAGGCAGGGAAGCAGAGGAGGCGTAGAGTGCAGTGGGCTTCTACTAGATTGGCGAGGCTCCTGGAGGAGTGGGCGAGGTTGAAAATGCTAGAGGGAGAGGAGGACTGGCAGTTAATGAGGGCGAAAAAGGAGGTTGGGGAACTACAACAGGTGCTGCGGGAAGAGGAAGAAGTGAGGGTACAGAGCTTGGTAGCACGGCTTCACTGGCAGGATCTGGAGGAAGGGGAGAGGCCTTCTAAGTTTCTTACAAGGGCGCTTAGGGCAAGGCGGGTACAGCAACAGTGGGAAGAGGTGTTAGACTCAGATGGAACATTGGTACATGGGGTGCAGGACATTCTTGGATCGCTGAAGGAGAGATGGAGTGGATTGTGGAGTGAGGAGGAGGGGGGGGCGGATGCTGGGACCATTGAACAAGCATTGGAGGATTGGCACCCACCACATGTCGAGGGGCTAGATGACCTGGTGATGCCGGTACAGGAAGATGAGATCCACCAGGTGCTTGCCGCATCTACGCCAGGTACAGCACTGAGAGAAGATGGTCTGCCCTGGGACTTTTGGAAGCATATGGTTGGAGTCCCAGGGGTGATGGGAGAGATGACAGCATTGTGTGACTCCATCCTACAGACTGGGAGGTGGGTGGGAGAGCAGGACCTTGGGCTGGTGACACTACTCTATAAAAACAAAGGAAGGAAGGAGGATTGGAAGAACTGGCAGCCGATTATGTTGTTAGATATGGACAGGAAGTTGGTAACCAAGGTGGTGGTGGCGAGATTACAGAAGGTGGCCCAGCAAGTTGTGGGTATTGAGCAGAGGGGATTTGTGGGTGGTCGGCTCATCAGGGATGGCACTGCCTGGGTACATGGTGTTATCGAAGGGGCAAGGGCCTGTGGACTGGATGGGCGACTAGTCTTCTTGGACCAGGAGAAGGCTTATGACCGGGTATGGAGAGTCTGGCTGGAGAAAGTGCTGGATAGATTGGGGGTTCCGTCCCAATTCCGGTCAGTGATGGTCAGCCTACTGGAAGGGAGTAGGGCTGCGCTTATGTGCAATAGGCATAGAGGGGTGGCATTCCCCTTGGGCAGGGGGGTGCCCCAGGGGGACCCACTGTCGCCCATTTTATATGCTCTTTCACTAGAACCCCTTATGGATAGAATTTGGTGGAGGATAGAAGGACTCTTGGTCTTTGGTATAGGGTGAAAAGTTGGGGCCTTTGCGGACGACATGGTGGTCGGTCTGGGTTCGATTGCTGATGTTGTAGAGCTCAAGAGGACTGTGGAGTGGTATGAGGAGCACTCAGGAGTGAAGTTGAATTGGCATAAATATGAAACAATGGTGCTTGGCAATGGGCTGGTGGGAGGGGAAGTGATAGGAACAATCGTCCCCACCGGGGAAGCAGTATGGTACTTGGGCATCTATCTGTCGGTCTATGGGTCTGTTCTGCCCAGGCACTGGTGGGAGCAGCGGATTGGGATTTGGGAGGAGGCCTTGCGGAGTTGGGGGGGAAGTCATTTCTCTCTGGCGGGGCGGGTCTCAATTTTGAATGTTTACTGGCTACCGAAGTTGTGGTATTTAGCCTATCATCTGGACTTCCCAGCTTGGGTGGTGAAGAGATTGGTGAAGTCAGCAAAGGGATGGATCTGGGCTGGAGGGCGGAGTCAGATTGGTTGGGAGACCTTGTCCCTACCAGTGGCGAGAGGTGGCCTTGGGCTAGTGGACTTCCTGAAACGGCTACACTGCTTGAGGGCATGGTGGCTAAAGAGGGCAGTGGAATTGCGAGGAGGTGGCTGGGTCCCTCTGCTACAGAAGATCTGGGAGAGACGGACATCTCCAAGGGGTACATCAGGGGATCTCCTCACGTTAGTTGGACTTCAGGATACCAGACAACTGCGATATAGAGGATTTTGGTGGGGAATAGCGAAAGGAGTACACCGCATAGGAATTTGTTGGCGGGGGAACGAAGGAGAAGAGGATTGGGACCAGGCAATGTGGAGATGGGATCGTATATTGCTGGGGGGTACCCCCTTAATTGAGTTCGACATTGGTGATGGAATGGAGTGCCAGAGGGGACCGGGCCAGGATCTGTGGCCTAGCAGTTGGCAAGGAGTTGGTATTGGCGAAGAGTGGGACTGGTAGGGTGTTTGGACTTGGAGTGCTGCAGTGCAAAAGTGGATGCCGCCGAAGTTCTGGGTGGTCTGGTGGCGCTTGCTGAAGAGGAATGTGATGCTCAACTTCCGCTCAGGGCATCTTATCGTAGGGGGGTTTTTTGACTGTGAGGAGTGCCATAATGTGGGGCAGGAGGGGGGCTGTATACAGACGCCTGAACATTGGCTTGGGGAGTGTGAGATATTGGGGGATTTTTGGTGTGCAATTGGAGAATGCTTGGGGGTAAGGCGTAGGAGTGATGAGGTACGAGGGAGGTGGGAGGACTTGAGGGACAGACTGGTAGGGGGGATCGGGAAGGAGTGGATTACTTTGGGCTGGGCGTTGGCTATTTGGGTGGGATTGGCCAGTAACTGGCTATTCATTTTTGAGGGTGGCAGCAGGTGGAGATTGGGGGACCGGTTGGTGCAGTGGCATAGGCTTATGGAAGACACCTTAACGAGCTGGTGGCTGGGTTGGGGGCTGCAGGGTGGTCGGCGGCGCCACTTAGTCGAGAAGATTTGTGGTCAGAGTGGGGGGAGGGTTGGCGTAGTGGGGGATAGGGTGATCTTTATTCGCGAA
>RBNI01004492.1:0-13956 GCA_003990745.1 Jimgerdemannia flammicorona | reverse complement strand
AAAAAAAAAAACTCTCATTTTAATTATCTATTTCAATTATTTTATCTCAATCATTCTGTCTTAACTATTATTTTATCTTAATTATTATTTTATTTTTATTTTTAAAAATAAACTAAAATAAAAATAAAAATATAATATAATATAATATATTTAAGTATATAATATTATTAAATTTTGATTAATAGAGTTAATTTATTATAAAAAATTCTAATTAATAAACTAAATATATTATAAAATATAATTTTTAAATAAATAAGTTATATATTAAACTTCTATTTACTAATATAAGAATATATAAAAATATTTAAAAATTATGGTGGACCATCGTGAGGATCAGACTATTATGAGCAAAATCCAAATTTGGATAGGGAGGTTTAGCACCAATCTGTGTCATCCAACACATCATCAGTTCTTATCAGTTCTTTAAGTTCTTTATTGAATCAATGAAAATGACAAAATCGGTGCTTGAAATTCACCCATTCACACACCCTACCCATTCTTTCCCTCATTTCGAGATTGTACTTCACACATTTCTCCTCCTTGGCTTACTTGTTCTTCTCGGTCCACTCATCCTCCTTATCCTCCTTGTCCTCCTCGGCCTCCTCATCCTCCTCGGCCTCCCTTTGATATTGGCATCTTTCCGCCACAGTAGCACATTTCTCCTCCTTGGCCTCCTCATCCTCCTCATCCTCCTCAGCCTCCTCATTCTTCTCGGCCTCCTCGTCCTCCTCAGCCTCTCTTTGGTATCAGCATCTTTTCACCGCAGCAGCAGCTTGGCCAGTATTATTATATTTTCTCTTTTTCGAAGAGATATTTGGTAGGGAAGGATTGAGATGTTGGTAAAGGTAGGAGCATTTTCTGCACGTTATTCCATAGGTTCTACAGTTGTGACAACTAGTTCTTGGTCAATGATCTCTTAGTCTTCTTGTAGTTGTGGTCGGCATGGTCACAGCTAGAGATGGGGCAGCTGGGGCCGGGGCCGAGGCCGGGGCTGGGGCCGGGGTGGCTGAAGTAGCTGGGGTAGCTGGGGCTGGGGTGGCTGGAATAGTTGGGGTGGCTGGAGCGGTCATGGTAGCTGGGGCAGCCAGGGCTAGGGTGATGGCTGGTAGGGTGACTGGGACTGGGTTGGCTGGAGCAGTTAGGGCGATGACTGGGTTGGCCGGGGTAGCCAGGGCTAGGGCGATGGCCGGTAGAGTGACTGGGACTGGGTTGGCCGGAGCAGTTAGGGCGATGACTAGGTTGGCTGAAGCAGTTAGGGCGACAACTGGGTTGGCCGAGGTGGATTCAATTTCGGACTTGATTTTGAATTCCAATTTGATTTCGTCTTCATGTTGTATAGGTAGTGGATGTAGGTGCTGCTCCTCCTCCTCGTTAGCTGGGGCGGATTCAATTTTAAACTTGGTTTTGAATTCTAATTTCAGTTCGTCTTCATATTGTATAAATGGTAGAGGATGTGGGTGCTGCATCTTTAAGACAAACTGCTCAAGCTCTAATTCAAGCTCATTTTTCATCGCTCTACACGCCTCATCCTCCTCTTCTGCCTCAAGCTTCTCCTCCTTGACGCAATAGTTGAACCAAGTAAAAACCCTGGTGAATACTTTGTTCAGGTCTTGTTTGGCTTGCCATAAAGTGAGCAGATACGCCTTGAGCTCCTCATGAGCAGGATGCATGTTGGGGATTTGGATCAGTTTTTTGAATTCGTTTTTGAATTTGAATTAGTTGTTGGAGAACTTAGCGCTTATTTATATAATTTTAAACTCTCAATAGCTTGCAACCTTTGCACCTTCACCCTGCAATCTTACGGAAGCTTCGTCAACAGCCAGTACCCCGCAATCTTACAAGAGCTTCAAATACAGCCAGCACCCTGCAACCTTGCAACCTTATAAGCTTCAGATATACCTTATGACTTTCAACCTTATGAGCTTCAGATATACCTTATGAGAGCTTCAGATAGTCAGCGCTCCACAACCTTGCAACCTTATGAGAGCTTTGGATACAGCCCACACCCCGCAACCCCATACTCTACAACCCCATACTTCGCAACCCCATACTCCGCAACCCCATACTTTGCAACCCCATACTCCGCAACTCCATACTCCACAACCTTGCATACCCCGCAACCTTGCAACCTTATGAGCTTCAGATATACCTTATGAGAGCTTCGAATATAGGACCCTATAATAGAGTCTTAAGATCAAGATAATATCTTGAGAACATGACACTCTGAGTTTGATTTAATAGACTTCTCTTGTTTACTATCAAGAGATTCTTGGTGATGGATTCAGAAGCGATAATTGTTGTGGTAGAGTTATCAGATTTGGGAGAGAATTCATTGTTGCTTGGCCACCCTTTCTCTTGGCGGTGGATTTGGGAGAGGTAATCATTGCTGTGGGGTTATTATCATTGCCGTTATTTTACTCCTAAGTCACTTTTTTAATTGAAATTCAAATAATTCAAATTCAAATTCAATTTCAATTTCGAAATATATTTATTTATCTTCAATTCATGGTGTTGGTGTAATGGAAATGATACATAGATACGATTGTAAATTTTGAACTTTATATCTATAACCATTTGTCCTATCAAAGAAACATGTTCTGTTTCTAGCGCCTACAATTTGTTCATCATTGACTAACCATGCTCTTCTCAACTGAGTGAGAACTGATAAGTTGTTAAGGAGAAATTCCTCATCGTTGGACTCTTCAAAGACGAATCGGGCAGCCTGTGATTCGAGTTTAACAGACATGTACTTGGAGAAAAGTACATATTATAAGTTAGTTGGTTGTTCAGAAGATTGGTCAGTTGGTAATTTAGAGTTAGTACATACCAACTTTTACAATGCCATGAACTACTGCGTAATATAGAGCATCAGTTGCCTCTTGATTTGAGAGTTGTTTTAGTGCCTTATGGAATCGTAATCTTGCTTCTTTTCCAGACAGAGTTTTGTCATATATTGCCAGATAGTCCTTTTGCAATAGAGTCAACTGCAGTAGCACAGAGCATTTCTTGGGTAACTTAGGTAAGCATATGTTTTTGGGGGGAGGGAAGAGGTGTTTAAATGAGGAGGGGAGGTAGGGACCAGAATTGGGGTGAGAATGGATGATTGTATTATTTACCTCATGTAATCAAAATTGCGATATCTAATTGGTTAGATAAAGAAAATAGCATATGCCAGTAGTGTGTTTTCGAATTTAGTATACAATAGTAAATATTTTTGGCATACTATTCCCTCCATCAATTTATCCCCTCCCCAACCTTTCTCAACAATGGTAGCCTCTGTTCAAGTTAAGACTGAAGAGAAATGGAATGAGATAGTTTCTTATTTAAAAACTAAGAAATTTCCATCTTCTAAAAACCATTCTAATTTTTATAGACGATGTAGCCAATTTATTGTGAAGTGTGACCCTGAAGATTCTAACAAAGATGCACTATTTCTGAAGTCCTCCTCAACTAAGCTTTTAATACCTAACTTTCAAAAGGAGAGACGTGCAAAAACCCTAGCTGAATTTCACATAAAGGCAGGCCATGGTGATTATCACAAAACTTTTGCTATGATTTGTGAGATGCATGCGGGTATGTTAATTTTTAAAAATGATGAAGTTATCAATTTCGAAATTGATATATGTAGGTACTGATTTTGAAATTGAACTCAGGTATTCTATGGGCTGAGGTAGCTGAGTATGTCCAAAATTGTTCCAATTGTACATGGTCAAGCTTCAACATCAAGGAAGGCAATAACTTTACTCTGGTCATAGCCCGAGCACCTATGGAATATCTTCAGATAGATCTGATTGATATGAGCAAGTTTGAGGCTGAAAACAATAGCTACTGTTGGATTTTGACTATCATCGACATCTTTTCAAAGCATTTGTGGATGATTCCATTATTTAACAAGGACCAAGTGGGCATCAGCAATATACTATTGCAACTATTTGCAATTATTGGTACTCCTGGAATCCTTCAATCTGATAATGGCAAGGAATTTACTTAGGGTGTGATCAAGCCATTGTATAAAATGCTCTATGTAAGTACAGTTCAATTCAGTTCAAATTTCGAAATTGTAATCTTTGAAATCTTATTTTCGAAATATATTTACATTCTGTTATAGATCAACATCAGACATGATCATCCTTGCCATCCTCAGAGCCAAGGTCAAGTTGAACGACTCAATCAGACTATAGGACATACCCTTACAAAGGCGCTCTGGGATGAAGACAAGAAAGAACAAAAGGTCGAATGGATTAGTGTTCTTCATCCAACACTTATTGAATACAATACTCACATTCATTCTGCCCATGGAATGACCCCTTTTGAGGTTTTTTTTTACCGAAAACCAAAAGGTGCATTTCAAAGCTATAACCCAACCTTGAATAATAATGAAGTTAAACTTAATGACAAATCCCCAGCAGAGTCAACTATTGCGACCATTGAACTTCAATTCAAATCTATTTTGGAAGTGTGGAAAACTGCCAATATAGCTTTAGATCATTATCACGAGAAAAAGGTAAGATATTATACATTTTGATATTGAACTGTATTTCGATATTGAACCGTATTTCGAACTGTATTTCGAGATTGAACCACATTTCAAAATTGAACCGCATTTCAAGATTGAACCACATTTCGATGCCTGATCAGTCCCTCTCTCTAACTTTCTAGAACTTGAAGCAAAGTGTACATCGGATCAATAACAAGCACTATATACCAATTGGATCCACTGTTGTTATCTACCCAGACTGTGACACAAATATCAAGACAAAGAAGCATAAGTTGGAGTTCACATTTAAAGATACTGCTAAGGTCATTAGACACTGTGCCAACAATCGTACTATCGAAGTGGAGAATGATTCTGGAGTAAGGTACAAGGTCGAACGCAACAAAATCAAGCCTATCTCATCGCAGCCCTCGTCACAGCCCTTGTTGCAGCAGCCCTCATCACAGCTCTCATCGCAGCCCTCGCAGCCCTCGCAGCCTTCACAGCCTTTGCAGCCTTTGCAGCCTTTGCAGCCTTTGCAGCCTTTGCAGCCTTCGCAGCCTTCGCAGCCTTCGCAGCCTTCGCAGTCTTTGCAGCCTTCGCAGCCTTTGCAGCTCTCACAGCTCTCGCAGTCCTTGCAGCCCTTGCAGCCCTCGCAGCCCTCGCAGCCCTCACAGCCCTCGCAGCCCTCGCAGCCCTCGCAGCCCTCGCAGCCCTCACAGCCCTCGCAGCCCTCGCAGCCCTTGCAGCCCTCGCAGCCCTCGCAGCCCTCGCAGCCCTCGCAGCCCTCAAAGCCCTCAAAGCCCTCAAAGCCCTCAAAGCCCTCAAAGCCCTCGAAGCCCTCACAGCCCTCGCAGCCCTCGCAGCCCTTGCAGCCCTCGCCGCCCTCACAGCCCTCACAGCCCTCGCAGCCCTCGCAGCCCTCATTGCAGCCCTTGCAGCCCTTGCAACCCTCATTGCAGCCCTCATTGCAGCCCTCACCACAGCCTTCATCACAGGTCTTGCCATCACAGGCCTTGCCACAGCCTTCATTGCAGCCCTCGCCACAGCCTTCATTGCCCTCAAAATCCAATTCTGATGAAAATGAGGCACTCTTCATCCATAAACATTACAGTCAACAATCTCAACAATCCATCTCTCGCACCCCATTGGTGGATATTTGCTGGAAAAACTACACTCCTTCACAGTTTTGATAGCTCGCTTATATTCAAATTTAGTGAATTTCGAATTTCAAGCACCGATTTTGTCATTTTCATTGATTCAATAAAGAACTTAAAGAACTGATAAGAACTGATGACGCGTTGGATGACGCGGATTGGTGCTAAACCTCCCTATCCGAATTTGGATTTTGCTCATGATGGTCCGATCCTCATGATGGTCCGCCACATATATTGTGACAGTTGATCCAAATTAGGAACTCAAGTGTTGGAAGTTGTTGAGGCTGATAGAGCAGGGGTTTTGGAGACTCTTCCAGATGGGACCAGTGATATGTCACTAACAACATCATTGGCATTGATAACTCTGAATAGACGCAGGTTCAGATAATTGTGATGAGGAATTACCTCCAGAATTGGAACTTCGACAGAGCGTTGTCCCTGACGGATTTGATGACATTTTTCCAGCTGTAGATGAAAAACGTTATCGGTAAGAAAAGCAAAGAGTAATTGGCATTATACGAGAGCACAATTGAACGATAGGGTATGGAGTGTATGCACTCTGTGTCTCCAATATATGAGATTTTGCTGCAAATAAATTTTGCGATTGGATTCAGTGGTTCGATATGTACGCACAACATCAACCAAGTAAAACGGAAGCAAATTCCTGGGCTTGTGAAGGAAATAAATATCTCCCGTTCTTCTAGGGAGGTTAGTTAAATGGGATATGCAATTTTATTTTATTTTATTTTATTTTATTGCTGCTCGTTACTAAAATAAATAAAAAATAAAAAATAAAAATAAAAAGCACAAAGCATCTCGATACAACTTTTTTTTTTTCACGCAGATTACTGCAGAGGAAGGGGGAAGGGCCCTTGATAGGGACACAACAGATGTCCCATAGTTTGTGCATAGCCCCACAACGGAATTCGTAATTTATACAACATAGATCAATGAACAAGAAGGTTGACTATTTTTGTGTGGCCTTGCCAGGCTTGGGGTACCAACCATTAAAGGATTTTACCATATTGTCATTTATTTACTACAGAAGGGCGGCATCAGTCGCTCCCGCGCACACTCGTTTGGTAAAATGCCAACACCATTTTTGAAGGATATTGAACCGGCAGTTATGGAATTTCCGGAGGCGGACTGATGGTGTTTGTTTTATAATTTACATTGGTAACCCCTCCCGTTGCGGGCACGCCATCTGTAATTGGTCTGACGTTCTTTGAAAAACGTACCCATGCTAGTAACAATAGTAATATAACTGCAAATGCAAAACCTCCGACTGCACTTCCTACTATTATCGGTATATTCAACCCGATTGTAGATGGTGTAGGGTCCGCTTTACCGAAATTTGTCGATGTGGTCCCCTTTGCCACCTCTAACCGCCGAGATTCCTCCCCCCCCCACCGACGCCTCCTTCACTAACGTCCCCTTCGCTGAGGTCCCCTTCACTGAGATTTCTCCCACCAGTGGATTCTCTATTATTAGATTTTCGGCAGGATATCGTATCACGTGACTACACGCTCTAGATGACCCCTGAAATGTAAGCAGCATCATCTCGCAACTCCCACCTCTCTCTATGCATCTTTTCCTCCAGGAGCGCTTTCAACAATGATACCAAATAGAAACGAGATATCTGAATATATTGGGGTCTCATATTTGGCCCAGAGACTTTCAGATAATGTAATTACTCTTCAGTTTCATGATGGAACGGACCAATCGCCCAATCTTCCGACTTTGCGATATTTCCCAAACCATACTTACATCAGAATAAGTGACATAAGTCTTACAAGAATTAGGGTTTGAATGTTGAACTAGGGATTTTTTGTATAAATATGAGGTTGAGGCGATTAAAAAATGACTTGGAAGTATTAATTATAACCCTAATTTTTTAATTGCAAATCTCCCGTCATTTTATATGAATATACAATAAGTCTTGTTGAAAATACCACTGCACCCACTTCTCAGGAATTCTGTGGGCGATCGAAACCTTCCAGTATAAATAACTGCAGGAACCGCTCTCACAACCGCAGCAACTAACAACGCCGGTCAACGTTCGGGGCCACTCAGATGTTATTCTCTTCTCGAGAAGACATCGTTTGCGAAATGGCAAAGCGGAGAGTACTGTAAGAGCGAGTCACAATCGGATCAGCTGCAAGACAAAACCAGACAAAGTATTTCATGCCTCTCCTCTCCGTTTTTGACGCCTCTACAAACCCTACATCACTTCAAGAATTAGGGTCTATGGCCATACAGCGCCAATCATATTTATATACGTGTGCTCCGAATGTAAAAGGGTTAAAAAAATAAAATAAAAAAAAAAAGAGGCTTAACGTTCAAGGTACCACCTTCCCATATCTTCCGATCACCTCCCTCTGGGTGCCTGTGTTTGAGATCAGGATTATAATTACAATACACACCAATATCTCGTTCTGGCAGCGATGCTGGAGCATAATAAAATCTGGACAGGTAATCTCCCTCAACACATCACATCATCAAAAGTTTTGAACCCAGTGAATTTCCGCCAGTACTTATCGCGTTTGGTTGTTATTCACGACTGAGATTATGATATGGCATATCTGCACGATGTGATTTTATGTTGCACAGCCACGTCCAAGAGTCAGTATGCACAATAGTAATACATCTCAAGATTTCTCACGAGAGGTCATTAATATCAGTCGTGGAGATATTACTTTCTCTTTGTGAACCAAAAGAAGGTTATCTTCTTAAGTTTGTCACCGTACCTAACCGTAAATCGCCATTGAAGAAAGAATCGCTGAACAAGTTTGAAGCTTTCAACGAGATGGTAGTTACAAATTCCTTAGAATAGCATATCGTTATAAAATTCGACATAGCCATATAATGCTCGTTGACTGACCCATGCCTTTCTTACCGCGGTGGGGTATTCGTGCCGAATGACTGGACCACGCCGTCGAAGCCCACTCATTCCCGAACGAGACCAGAAACGAACTTATGCTTCAAAGAATCTGTTTATATCAAATGGCCGAGAGATCAAATCATATCGTAAGGGGTATGCCTTTGTTTCTGATGACGAAGTCGGCTTCAACCTACTCGTCGAGCCATCCTCTATGGGCGAATACAACCAAATCGATCCGGAAGGGACGGCAACAAGGTATATGTGTTCGTGGGTAATGATTGGAACAGGCTAGAGTCGTGGCGTGGAGCGTCCGTGTTCGAGGGGATTCGGAATAGTCGGACAACAGCGCGTGGACCATTAACATCCCGGCTATGGTGCTTGGCGTAATACCTATGGCCAGATATTGATCGACACAACTTCGTGCCGCTGGAGCCTACAGGAGGTCAGTTAGGCGGCGCGAAGCGAAGAGATGGCGCGCTGAAGGTCCACGCTCCGAGTCATTGGGCATGCGAGGGTAGCCTTGGATCAGAACCTCGTCGTCGCCTGTCATGAGTGTCGCAGCGGCCATCTCGACCTAACTCAAACCGATATGGCTAATCGTGCGAATATAACTTTTCAAGCAATCGACGATCTGAATTGAATTATGCATATACTGGTAATAGTTGAATATGATTCAGACCCACAGATTACCTTCGCCGCATTTATGTATACATGTTTGGAACTGTTTGGAGAAGGCGCAGTTCCATGATGCTATGTCACTCGTATCCCTCGATCACGCAAAACATTAAGCGCCCACCTTTCAGTTTAGTTGTATTTTACTGGCTGCTTTCTAAAATCGACTGTGCCGCTGTGTGCTGTGAGACGAACAAATTCAGAGATGGATTGTCGTGGAAAATAATTCTAGTTTAAGGACGACTGGGAATGAGAATGGTTTCGTATCGATTTTTTTAATGTTGAGGTTGTGTTTCTGTGTACGCGTCCAGGCGCACAACGAGATATGATACATTTGTCGATTTACATTGAAAAACTACGATGCGAGGGTATATGGTGCTTTTGGGGGGAAGGAATGAGCACGGCGATCCAACCAATATCGAGAGGTCAAGCTCATACAAATAGGGGGATCCCCTTTATTGGTACCAGAGTTTAAACCCCCTGAAGTAGGTGTATTGTAATTTGGGCGAGGCCCACGTGTTATCGCCGCCACCGAAAAAGGTTTCAAAGTCTGCAAATAGAGGATAAGTAAATATTTAGAATGACAAAAGGAACTTCCTCGAAGGCGCTCACATGACAACCCTCCCCGAAGAACATTGCAGGAATTTTCACTAACCTATGCCCATGGTGTTGACGTTTTTCTTAATCCTGTAATCCAGGGTTTCTATATCGAGCACCATCTTACCATTAACCCAGATTTTTGCCACCCCGGTCAGTGCCTTGATTACCTTGTTCGGGATGATGGTCTGACGAACGGTAGTCCATTTCCCGGTCGGGAACGTGAAGTTTCCGCGGCCAATCGAATCACCGTAATCTGGGTTACAGATATCGATCCTCTTGCACAGGCTCTGCGGCTCCTTGGGGATGTAGGCATACAGCTCGCCCGCGCCACCGGCACGCCACATTAGTCTAGAATGGGCGAGATGCATGTAAGATTATCAGTTAGGAATCGTGCAGGTTTAGAACCGAGTCGAGTATCAATAGTAATGCGTACCGGGTGCTGAAACAGTCAGTCGCGGGATTACCACCAGAGCAGCTGTCGTGGCCGCCATAGAGACCAGGCAGTTTACCACCTTGAAGTAAATAATAAAAGCGATCGGAGGTCAGATTGTTGGCGGAAACTAGCAACGCAGTATTGTCTATCTGAAACCATTACATAACGTACCTTTTACAAAACTGAAACCCTTGGGGTAGTAGATCTGATATTCAAAAGTAACCGCCAATTTGCTCGTGGGAATCTTCACAGGACTCGCGTAAAACCCTGTTCCACCAACAAGGCCGCCGCTTGGGGCGTAGGAGCCCTTGGGGTAGGTGATGCGCAAAACCTTTGAGCTGCCGCCGGCCGGATCTGAGACGATTTGGCGGTTCTGCTCGCCGTAGGCTGCGTGGGTTAACCCCCAGGAGTCCAGCCAGTTGCTGCCGGCGTTGTTCCAGTCCAAGAACTGCCAGGCGGGGTTTCCCAGGCTATCGCTGGTCTTTTGGCCCTTATGGGGCTTCTTGGCCTTCTTGGCCTTCTTGGCCTTCTTGGCCTTCTTGGCAGGAGCGGCGTCGACTACGAGGAGGACGGCGACAAGGACAATGACGAGAAGAATGACGAAGGAGCGCTTCATTTTATGCAATAGGTACGACGTTCGTTGATGGGGTTGATGGGGTTGATGGGGTTGATGGGGTTGATGGGGTTGATGGGAATGATGAGGTTGATGGAGACCAAGCCGAAACCAGTCGGATGTGTCTGCTAGTGCTCTACGGAAGTTGGAGAAGAGCGATTAACAAAGCTCTAAAATCCACCGGGTATGTTGAAAGAGAAGGGGAAGCCAGTTCGAAGCGTTGTCGGAACATGCTTGTCCCGTTTTTATATTGGGGGCATCACGATTTTTCGATTTGATGTAAGGTGACAGGGTCTCGCGAACGACTTGACCCATTTGGCGGTTTCATTTTCATAAAAGGCGTGCCTCGCCGAAAACGACGGGCCCGGTTAGCATGGAAAATTTCAAAATGACATGCTTGGATATTTCCACACTGGCCCGTGGCCCGTCGCCAGTGGTTTCAGGAGCCGCGGACGTCTGGAATCGAGCATAAGCTTGATGGGTCGTACGTTTTTGTTTGTTTGCGCTAAGCCTACCCTTAATAATCCGAATCCGGGCGAAGACCGTTTGACATCATAAATTTTTTTGCTACTAGTTTTAAATGCGCCTTGTGTTGTTTCAATAGAATGAGAATGACACAACGGAAGAAAACCATTTGGCTCTGCGATATTCCCAATGATCGTTGAAGGCCGGACAATTATAAATCAAAAAGCTAAGAGAGTCTTGGTCCACATAATTGCACTAACTGTTTGGTCGGATACGCCTGTCAACCCGAATCGTCGGTTGAAGGGAAAGAAAGGGAAAAAAAAAAAAAATCAAAAAAATCATGACAGTACCCCGCGTAAAGAATGTCCGACCTTATTTGAATCCACGTGCGCCGAGTGCTTACATGATAAAAGCCATAAACAAAACACATCCGCTGTATATGTGTATTCTGTTAATTGATTTGATTGATATGTAGCATATGATAGGCGCACCCGTGTATATAATAAGCCACCAATATTAAGCCAAACCTAATCTCATATGTACGAATAATCAAAACACACACCAGTAGGGGCGGGAGGTCCTGCCGCAAAGGCCTTTTAGGAATTGAGCCCCTTTGCGGTTTTACCCCCCCTGGCAAGCTAAATCATCGACTGGCGCATGATTCTGGCTAGCCATATAAACAGCCTGATTTATGAGATCCTTAGAATTGGTCACGCTGCGGGCTAGATCCATCGGTTCACCGACGTTTTTGTTTTATGCCTCACGGCAGTCGGTTAGATTTGAAAATGGTTTCTTTAAAGTTTGAGATTGGAATTCATATTACAAAGATTTAAATTTTAATGTAAGGGATCATGGGTAATCAGCAATTTCCGGTTCTGGAGACTCCAAATATTTTGGTGATACTGCAAATTACAGGTTAACAATCGAACTCCGTGCTTTCGTGGACGTCTAATAAATCCAACAGAACGGACCAGTAAACAAAAACAAAAATTACCCTCTCCCTTGTCTTTGCTGCCTTCTAGAATTATGCCGTCATGCGGATAACATTATCTGTGCAGTTTTACGCGATGGGCCTGGATTGGTCGTCGACGTGAAACCCCATAACTTTTTCTCCGAAAGCGGCTTTAAGGACCCTAGAACAAGGCATGTTTTTTTTTTTTTGGATTGTGATTTGTTATGATGTAATTAATTCAGCATCATCCCTCACAGAGTCCCTTGCAGGCCATGTGGGGATCTTGTCCTGATAAAGGCTCGCTCAAATTCTCTGTATGGAAATTCGCCAAAACACTTGGAATGTAAATTATAACGCAACATGGCGAATCAGTAAATCAGGAGTGCCAATTAATGCTCCGCCATAGACAGGGGGGGTCGATGACCACAAAAGTCTAGAAGCAAGTTTGCAAGGTCGATTAGGACGTGGACAGAGAATGGAACAAAGTGCTGGGACCGAGCCCGACATTAACATTGAAGCCAGCAACCATGAGCCGATAGTCTTGACACAGGCCTCAGAACAGTATGTATTGAATTCGTGCACTGGAAAAATGATAGTTGCTCGTTGAATTCTTCCGGGTAACCCTTGCATAAGGAGTCCACCAAATTACTAAGACGACAATGTGTCCTTCCTGTTGACACAATACAACGCCATGGTTACCACGTTCACGTGCCCAACCGATTTTTGTTGTGGGCTGCGCCCCACGCTTCATGATTGAGACGCTCCCATTTGACGTTGTTTTGAACATCGCCAATAACTTGTCGCTGGAGGAACTTCTTGCCGTTAGCAGTGTAAGCGAAATGTCCTTTCCTTTGAGCGTCTGATTACTTCCTTGCTGTGACATCTACGAACCCTGACACCACTCAATCAAGCTCAGCGACACCTGGCGCGAGGCCACCATCCCCTCGCTCCACAACCACCTCCGAATCATTACAAAGGACGACCTCTCCATCCCGCACCCGCCCACCTTCCCAACTTGGTTATCGGAACACGCATGGTACGAGGAGCGTTGCCGACACGTGTTATCGCGAGATTCGAACTGGAGGCAGGGCACGCCAACCTCGACGCATCACGTCGGAACTGGAGAGGTTTCGGGGGTTCACCTGGCTGGAGACACGCTGTTGGTAGGGCTGAAAAGCGGGCTGATTGAGGTGTACGGCCTTCCTAGGAATCAGGCGCCCATCCTCGTCAGTAGCTTCGAGGTGACGTGTCGTAATTCTGATGGAAAATTGTGGATGGCTGACCAAATGGCTTGCCTGGAAAGCGAACGAATCCTGGCTGTTTCGTATACGCCAGTTCAGTAAGCAATGACTCAAGCTACTAATTCGTTTCATGAAGTGGTTAAATGCTGGAGGGGGGTTTTTTTTCCGTTGTGAACAACCAAAAATCGAAACACTCTCATAAACCCGGCTGTGCGCTTATATTCCTCAAAAGCTTCAGTGCCCGTAGACAGGAAAAAAATATCTGCGACATTTATAGCTTCAAGGGTTCATTGATTTTGTCAGTGGAGCATATCGAAACTGTACGTGCACCAGGAGAATATGATATTGTATCCGTTGCATTGCACAAAGGACTCTACCTCGCGACTGGCGGATTGAATAAAGTGTACATCTGGGATTTGGCCACGGGAGCTAAATTACACGCCTTTGAAACTGGGGTATGTCAAAAAA
>RBNI01004491.1:0-13959 GCA_003990745.1 Jimgerdemannia flammicorona | reverse complement strand
AAAAAAAGACCGCTGTGGAGATAAGGAGGAGAGATGAGGAGGTCATGGCCGAGTATAGAGAGGTGATCAATGTTGGGTTTTGAGTCTGAGAAGGGTTCTCATTCAGAACTGGAAATGTTGATGTCTAGATTTAGTTGGCTGGGAGAGAGGCTACTGGGAAGGCTTGGAATTGGCTTTTGGTAATAGTGTGGGGGGCCTTCTTATGCAAGGTGATGAGAGTGAAGAGGAGCAAAGAGGAGGAAGAGGATTTGTTAGAGGCACCGAAGGAGCTGAGTAGTATAGTGGAGTAGAGGGCAAAGGCTTAGAAGGTGTATATATAGTCAATAAATTTGGAGATATAGATGGAAAGTATGTCCATATTGATAAAGAGCTGTGGGAGAGGTCTCAAGGATGCAAAAGGCATAAGGAGTTGCTAGTAAATCTGGAGGAAAGGCAAAGAGTGTCACTAGTGGAATTGAGAATACTGGGGGAGTGAAAGTGAGTATCTGGGCCAGTGAAGATAGAGGGAATATAGAGGAGAGTCTGGAGGGAGACAGGAAGGTACCAAGCAAAGACCAGTGTGATGATGGTACATTTGAAGTCTGAGAGGACACTCCTTCTCTCATCAGGTGGGGTCCAGCTGTGAGGGGCCAGGTGGCAGAGAATGTACCTATATATAGTGCCCAATGAGTATACTTTGGAGTTCCTGAGGTGGAGAAAGGGGGACAGATGGTGGCAGCTAGTGAGGATAAACTGGTGGATGTCCTGGAAGAGGAGTGGGATGAGACTGCAAGTATAGGGGCTGATACCTTAATGCTGAAAGAAGGGAGACTGGTGATTTCAGGTAAAAAGAAGGTGAGAAACCTACAATAAATATGCCAGATAATGAACAACTTGGCAGCTGAGGAGTTGGAAGAAATGAACTGAGAGTGCTTAGTGATGATCATTGGGTATAGATCCTATATAGAGATGGAGTGATTGAGGCCCTAAAGGTGGAGGTGTTTGCAGTTTTCTTAGAAGAAAAAAGATAAGAAGTTGATAAGGTGAGGGAGGCAGAGCTGACAGTTACTGCTGGCAAGCAGGCTGCCCTCTGGTGGGTGGAGAGACATTGATTGCAGCTCTGGTAGGAGGTCTGCCTAGAGTATTGTGAGGACTTTGAGGAAAAGGAGGATGGGGAGCTAGCTGAACTACTGGTTAGATTGGAGGCAAAGAGGGTTGAAGAGGAGGAGGTGGCTATTGAATGTAACTTGAACTTGATACAGAAGGAGATGAATGTAGAGTTGTAGAGAATGTGCTTAACTTTTAACATTACTTCTTATGAATAGTACAATAAACATTTTTTTTTTTAAATATGAATGGGCTATAGGGATCAGTTAGATATTGGAACATTTTTAATTGGCTGAAGAGATTAGAAGCTGATTTCTTTCTTTTACAGGATGTTAGACGTGAAGATAACTTAGATAGACTAAAACAGATAAAAGAATAGAGAGGTGAGATAGTTTGGAAGGGCAAGATTGGGATCCTGGTCCAGAGAGGTGGAGGGGGTATTCAAGATACAAGGTGCTGGGAAGATAGGCTGGTTTTGAGAGAGTGGATTTGACCAGGTTGGGAGCTAGTTACAGTGGGTTTCTGCTACTGCCCTGTTGTGCAGAGTGAGTGAGTGAAATGGGTGAAGGGACTCCAGGAGAGTGGGGCCCTCACAGAGACTAGAGTGGACATTCTTGGAGGGGACTTTAATATGTTCTGAGATGTGCTAGTGGATAGGACTGAGAGAGGGCAGGGGGTTGAGGGTAGGAGCAGGGGGCTGGAGATATGGGAGGAAGTGGAATGGCTGAGCTCTCTGGTGGACACTGGTAGGGGGTTCTGGGGAGATAGGAGGATGTATATATACTGGGCAAATGGCCTGGGGATGAGGAATGACAGGGTGCTGATGGCAGACTGCTGGGGCTTAGATGTTTGGAATTTACTGGAGGAGTGGTGTCTGTAGTCTGATCATTAGGGGCTGTTGGAACAGAGTCATTTTGGGGAGAGTGGAGATGGGCCTGAATATTAGTGCCTCAATTACTCTTTGTTGGCTGAGATGGTATTGTTGGATAAGTAGATAGAGGACATATGGCAGAGAGTGGAGAGTTGGGTATGAGAGGGTGCCCCAGTTGGTGTCCGATGGATGAGGTTGAAGGAGGCTGCTAGGGTCTACTGGAGTGAGGCTGGCAAGGTGGCAGAAAGGCAAAGGAGGAAGAGAGTGACCTGGGCTTTAGCTAGATTGGCTTGGCTTTTGGAAAATTGGGCAGTCCTTTTGGCCCTGGAGGGGGTGGAGGACTAGAGGTTGATGTGGGCAAAGCTGGAGGTTGTAGAGTTACAATAAGTGTTGAGGGAGGAGGAGGAGATATAGGTGCAAAGTTTGGCTGCATAGATATGCTGGCAGGGGCTAGAGGAGGGGGAGAGGCCCTCTAAGTTCCTTTCAAGAACCCTTCAGGTAAGAAGGGTGAGGCAGAGATGGGAGGGGGTACTAGATTCTGATGGTCTGCTGGTGCATAATCTACAAGATATTCTAGACTTGTCAAAGGAGAGACAGAGTGGTTTGTAGAGTGAGGAGGAGGGTGGGGCTGATGCTGCCATCATTGAACATACTTTGGAGGATTGGTACCTACTGTAAGTAGATGTGCTGGGCAGCTTGGTGGTACCAGTACAGGAGGAGGAGATTCACTAGGTTCTTGCTATAACTACATTGGGCATGGTACCAGGAGAGGATGGTCTGCTCTGGAACTTTTGGAAGAAGAATGATGGGAGTCCCTGGACTGCTGGGAGAGTTGATGGCACTGTGTAACTTGATATTACAGTCAGGAAGGTGGGTGGGTGAGCAGGATCTGAGGCTAGTAGCACTACTTTATAAGGACAAGAGCAGGAGGGAGGACTGGAAGAACTGGTGGCCTATTATACTGCTGGACATAGACAGAAAGTTGGTCACTAAGGTAATGGTAGTGAGGCTACAGAAGGTGGCCCAACAAGTCTTGAGTGAGGAGCAGTGAGGTTTTGTAGGATGCCAGCTCATTAGAAATGGTATGGCTTAGGTGCATGACATCATTGAAGAGGCTTGAACCTGTGGACTAGATTGGAGATTGGTCTTCTTAGATCAGAAGAAGATATATCACTATATTCAGTGGGTCTGGTTGACAAAGGTACTAGATAAGATTGGTGTCTCTCAGTAGTTCCAAGTGGCAATGATCAACCTACTGGAAGGAAGTAGGGTGGTGTTTATATGCAATAGGTATCAAGGGGTGATGTTCTCTCTGGGTAGGAGTATTCCTCAGGGAGACCCACTATCTTTTATTATGTATACTCTATCCTTAAAGCCATTAATGGATATGATTCAGTGGAAGATAGAGGGGCTCTTAGTATTTGGAATTGTGTGGAAAGTTGGAGCCATTGTAGATGATATGGTGGTTGGCCTAGGATCAATTACTAATGTTGAAGAACTCCAGAAAATGGTGGAGTGGTATGAGGCATACTCTGGGGCTAAACTTTACTAGCACAAGTATGAAATGATGGTGTTGGGCAATGTCCGAGTAGGAGAGGATGTCATCAGAACAATTGTCTCTACTGGAGAGGCTGTGAGGTACTTAGGTATCTACCTTTTAGTATATGGATTAGTCCTACCAAGACCTTGGTGAGAGCAGAGAGTGGCTATCTGAGGAGAGGCCCTGTAGAGTTAGGGAGGCCACCACTTGTCTTTGGTGGGGTGTGTTTCAATTTTGAATATCTACTGGCTACTAAAGTTGTAGTATTTGGTATATCATCTGGACTTTCTGGCCTGGGTAGTGAAGAGGCTATTGAACCTTGCCAAAGGTTAGATATGGGCTGGGAGGAGAAGTCAGATTAGCTGGGAAATCTTATCATTACCAGTGACTAGAGGAGGCCTGAGGCTGGTTGACTTCCTGAAAAGACTGCATTGTCTGAGAGTATGGTGGCTGAAGAGAGCTGTAGAGCTGAGGAGTGGTAGCTGGGTTTCTCTGATGAAGAAGGTCTGGGAGATGAGGTTCTCACCAAGAGGCTCTACAGGAGATCTATGGTCCTTGGTTGGACTTCTGAATAGTGGGCACATATAGTATAAGGATTTCTGGTAGAGAGAAGTTGATGGGGTACACCACATTGGAATTCACTAGCAGGGGGATGTAGGAGAGATATCTTGGGGCCCAGTGATGTGAAGATGAGATCAAGTGTTATTGGGGGGTTCTCCTCAGATTGACTTCAATATATGGGTTTGAGTGTCAGAGAGGGTTGAGACAGGATGTATGGCTTAGTGGTTAGCAGATAATAGATATTGGTGAGAAGTGGGACTGGAATGGGGTCTGGGCCTGAACTGTAGAGATAACTACCTAAGTAATGAGTGGTCTGGTAGCATTTGCTGTAGAGGAATGTCATGCTCAACTTTCACTCAGAACACCTTATAAAGGGGGGAAACTTTGACTGTGAGGAGTGTTTTAATGTAGGACAAGAAGAGGGATTTGTATAGATACCAGAACATTGGCTGGAAGAGTATGAGATACTTGGTTACTTTTGGTTTGTAGTTGGGAATCATTTGGGTGTTATAAGAAGGGGGGATGATGAGAGGGGTCAATACAAGGATCTGAGGAATAGATTGGAGGAGGGGTTGGAAAGGAGTGACTTACTATAGGTTGAATATTGGCTATATGGATGGGGCTAGTGAGATACTGGTTGTTTGTTTTTGAGAAAAGGAGGTGTTTGGGTTTGAGGGAGCAACTGTTGAGGTGAGAAGGGTTGATGGAGGATATCTTGATAGGCTGGTGGCTGGGATGGAGCCTGCTAAGTAGTTGGTAGCATTATTTGACAGAGAAAATTTGTAGACAGAGTGGGGAAGAGTTGGAGTAGTGGGTGGTAAGGTAGTATTCAAGCATGAGGGTATGGAGGGAGGCCCTCCTATAGGGATTGGGTAGTGGCAGGGATTACTGTATTTATATTTGATAGACTGATAATAAATGAAAAAGTTCAAGAGATAATAAAAAAAAAAAAAAAAAAAAAAAAAAAAAAAAAAAAAAAAAGATATGAATTGTCCTCTTCAGCATTATAATAAGAATACTTATACTACTAGTTTATATTCAGGTCCTATTCCAATTATACTACTTAGAACCAGTGCATTTTCACTACTAGTATTAGATGATATTATATTATATAATATAGTATATATATTAGAGGAATATATAGTTACTAAACAGGGCTTATTATCTTTTATTGTGGAATACTTTGAGGAAAGAGTAGAGAGAGCTGTTTATTAATTCTAGCTCATGCACTTTTATATATATCGATTGATGATATTTAATTGATGATATAGTTAGACTGTATTACTATATATTGAGTGGCCATATAACTATGATATTTCAAAACAATCACCTATAGTAGATACAACAAAAAGGATAATATAAAAGACCTCTTGGTTAAACCCCTATAAAGACTACTTTAATAAATGGAAAACCAGAAGAAGAAAAGTCAGTTAAGGAATAGAAGAAAGAGAGAAATAAAATCTATAATCTCAACTCTAAGTTAGACCAATTGATTAAACAAATAAAAAAACTCACAATAAATAAAATTCAGAACTACTCACAGACAGCAGAGGTTATATACTATAAAGAAACAAAGACTACTCACCCAGAGACAACAGGAGCCACCAATTATAAGAAGAAAGAAGATATCTACTCTAAGATAGACCTCAAGTTCATTACTTCTATTATAGACAGTTTGGATACTACATATACTACAGACTATAATAGCAGAAGAAGTGACTGAAGGGACTCAGAACTACTAAATCAAAAAAAATGCAATTCAGGATAAGAAGACTGAAGCTCACTCTATTGAAGAACTAGAAGAAGAAAGCAACATCAATAACTAAAGTAATCTAGACCCATATTTAACCAAGATTATCTTCAAAAAACAGTCTATCCAACTGACAAAAGGAAGTGACCAGTAGAAATGCTACCAGAAACTCCAGCAGAAGAACTTTCCAGAAAGAAGATGAAAAAGATAAAGAGGAGCAGATTGAAATATCTCTCAGATCTCTCTCATATTTTATTTCTAAAATAAATAAATATTACCAGAGAATGAAGAAATGAAATAAGAAGAATAAGGACCTATTGTCATAAAGCCCAAGAAGGTACATTCCAAGGACTATATCTAGAGATGTTTATAATGAAATCTGGTAAAAAAATTGAAGAAGCCAAGATAGAAGTCTCTCTCCTATATTGCTCACAACTGATATCTACTAGAGTTCAAAACAATCTGTTGAGAACTACCTAGTTCAGTACTGGCTGAGTCTCAATCCCACAACAAGAACCTGTATCTTTCATTATTCAGACTGCAGAAAGATATATTAGTATATATATACTTATGTATATAGAGATATTAGATAACAGAAGGCAATAATTCTCATTGACAGAGGAGTAACTATCTATATTATTACAAAATAGTTTCTAGATAGACTCCAGTGGTCTATTTAAAGACCATATAACCTCAGCATCATTGTAGCAGATAGAGCCTGAACTCAACCTCTTGGAGAAGTATAGAATATCACTATCTCTCTTAATCACATTCAGTTCTCATTTCCTAAAGCTGTTGTCACTAAAGCTGTTACTTATAATATGATCTTTAATACTAACTAGATGAAGAAATGAATGCAGTTATTAATATTGGCCAACAGGTACTCAAATTTAACTATAGAGAAAAGAAGTTTAAAATTAAATAACTAGCTATAAGTAATCAAAGATTAAGTAGAAGATTACTATTCAGAAATAGTATGCCAGTAGTGAAGAATTTACTACAGAGGAAGAAGAAAATATAAAGATGATAATTATCTCACTCTCAATCTACAAATCAAACTAATGAATTATAGGCTAAAAGATAATATATGGGTAAAAGAAACCATCTTTATCACAATTGGAGCTATTTAGAATAAGCTAGAGAATGCCTCATATGTCTCAAGAGATATAAATACTCTGAACACTCCACTAAGATTAATGGAAAAAAGAATTTGCCTAGTTTTACTTACTCTGAATATAGAAAAAGAATGAAGAAATATAATTACTCTCCAAAGATACCTATAACTGAAACTGTAGAAGTACAAGAAATCTGAAGTCAAGAAATATATAATAAAGAAAGCTCTGAATAAGAAGCACTCAAATATAAAGAACTCCCTGAGCTTATTACCTAAGATAACTTATGCTAGATACTACCAGATCTCTGGAATACTGAAGAAGAACTCAGCATAGTCACCATTGTCCTAAGATGAGAAATATACTAGAAAAGAGCATTTTGAAATAGATGATATTAACATTAGAAGGTCTTCTGCTCTCTCTTAGACAACTGCAATTAGAGCCATTTACTGAACTAATAAGAAAGATAGAGACACTACAGACCAGTTTCCCGAATTATAATTATACAGATAAATACCTTTTCAGAAATCACAATAATGATAAAAAAGCAAGCTAATGGATAGGTCACTTTACTCAAAAAGAAGTATAGCTCTTAGCTACTCTTTACCCAACTAATAATAATAATAGATACTAATTCTCAAGATAGCAAAAAGTCATTAATCAAGAGCTTTATTTTCGAGCAATAGAATATTGTAATTATGGAAAAAACCCCAAACTGCTGAGACTATCTATATCAGAAGACTCACCTCAGTCAAATTACTATATATATACAAATTCAAGAGAGGAGATAACAGAGCTTAGATTTGAAAAAATCAGACCAGAAAATCAAAAAGAAGACTCATAAGATCTGTGATCTAGGAAATGAAATTCTAGCTCTCATTAGATATAAAATCTATCAAGGATGAATAGAAGATGGTAAACTTTATTAATGCTCTAGATTGTATGAAAAAAAGAAAAATAAATTATCTCTGAGACCCCTTTACTAGAGATAGCCATATCTCAACCTTAGAGCATAGATATTTATATATACTAGAGCTTTAGTCTAAGAATAACTCAAACTTAGTAAAGAAGTTACCCAGTATATCTTGCTATATCTCAAGATGAAATCTCCAACAAAAGCTCATCAGAAAGATATAAGATATAATCTTTACATTCTTGATAATGAATTCATTAAGTTAAGAAGAACAATGTTTCTTAGCACAGAACTAGCTAAATAGTCACCCAAAGGAACTGATATCTAACTGATCTTAAGGTCTAGACTTACTAAAAATGAAATAACAATAGACAGAGTAATAATAGATCCTGGATATAAAGGCAAAATTAGGATTATTCTAAACAATAGCAGTACAGAATAAAACTGAATTTATAAAGGACAAAAATTTGCTCAAGTAATCTTCATAAAGGTTGCTACAAACAATATTCAGATGACACAAACTTCAGTCAACACTTTTGACAACATCTTCAAGTATTGGTATTATCAACATGGTGAGCAACATGCATTCTAGTGAGCATACTGGGCAGGGGGGCCCCAGTGCCTTTAACTGGCAACATGTGGAGGGGGGTCAAGGTGCTGGTATGGGCATGCTGAGTGCTTCGATGAGGGGACGCGGGGCTGGAGGTGGTGGAAGAGAAGGCACAAGACCACATGGGGGAGGGAGGATGACCTTCTCAGATAAAGTCAGGATAGGAAAGCAGGCGATAGGGCTAGATGGCTGGCTGGAGCTGGAGAAGGCGTCTGCTAACACGAGTGGCAAGGAGGCCTCTCTACTGGGAGGTCAGCATAGTGGGGCTGGCAGTGTAGTGGCTGAGGCGGTAACTGCTGAGGGCAGTGTGACAGGCAATCTGGAAAAAAATCCAGATGTGACGGCTGATGGGGGACCTGGACAGGGGAGTGGTGTGAGACCTGGAGACCTGGCTGATGGTGTGATGGGCCTCGTTGTGGCCCCATTACTCTAAATATCTAGATCAGAATTCACTGTCACACTGTGCTTCCATGGCTTGGCAGTGATGGCGAAGATGGTGCTGGGGCTGCTGGCTAGCGAGGTGAAGGGTGTGGCCTCAGTTAAGTTCTTGAAGAAGCTGGAGACAGTCGAGGTGGGGTTTGAAGAGGAGCGTTTACTACTGGAGGTAGTGGAGAAGGGGGTGGTGGTTGGAGGGATTTCGGTATCAATGGCGAGGTATATGCATTGGGATCCCTGAGTAGTTCATCTGGTGATTGCGGATATGCTGACAGTGAAGAAGGAGGAGGCAAGGAAGCTGGTCACAGATGTGGTAAAGGAGTACAGTGAGGTGGTCGATATTGGATTCAGGGTGTGGGAGGGGACTGAGCTCAGGACAGGAGATGTGGACATCTGGTTGAGGTTGTTTGGGATGGAGAATACTGGGAAGGCTAGGGACTGGCCAGTGGCACTGAAGTGGGGCCTGGTGGAGTGCAAGGTATTGAGGGTGAAGGGGTCAGAGGAAGATGAGGAGGACCTGCTGGAGGTGCTTGAGGACCTTGCAGGGGCTGTGGAGAGGAGGCAAAGGGCTTAGAGGGCTTATGAGGCTAGGATGGTAGTAGAGGTGATTGAGGGCAAGAAGGTGTAGATGGACAAGGTGCTCTGGGAGAAGGCAAAGGGGAGACAGCTGCAGAAGGATTTGCTGGCCAGTTTGGATGGGGGTCAGAAGGCAGGGGCTACGGAGGAGGGTACTGGAGTGAGTGCTAGCATCTGGGCAGAGACTGGGTGGTAAGGGGGGAAGATGAAAGAGAGTGGGGGACAGGGGCCAGAGGAGGTGGTAGTGGACATGGTGATGGCAGATGATAATCAGATCCAGTATAGTGTTCTTGAGGTGGGAGAGGGGGAGTTGGAGGATGTGTCTGAGGATGGTTGGGATGAGTCTGTGCAAACTGAGGAGAGGAAGGAGGGAGAGGCATATTTGGCACAGGTGGCGGAGGTAGTTGGGGGGGAGAAGTGGCTGTTGAGGGCACTGCAAAATGTGGCAGCTGAGGAACTGGGAGAGATCAATTTCCAGGTGATCAGTGAGGAATTCTGAGGGCGAGTGCTGTGAGGGGAGGAGGTCATGAGGAAGTTGAGAGATGAGATGATGGCAGCTCTTCTGGAGGCAGAGGAGTATGAGGTTACTGAGACAAGGGAGGCGATGCTCTTGAGTATTGCCAACGAAAGGGCAGCTTATCTGTGGGGGCCACAGAAGGGACTGGCAAAGTGGCAGGTGGTGTGCGAGGAGCACCGGGCATCAATGGAGATAGTGGATGGTGAGGACTGTGCAGAATTGTTGGTGGCTCTAGACAAACAGCAAAATGTGGAAGATGAGATTGCAGTGGAACGTAACCTGGATCTGGCTGGAGAGGAAGTGAGTATGGAATTGTAGATGTGGAGATATTAACACTCTCAAATACTTCGCTATGAATAGTACAACCAACATTTTTTCTATGAACATCAATGGGCTTAGGGGGACTGGGAGGCGATGTATGATTTTTGGATGGCTGAAGAAACTGGAGGCAGATCTCTTCTTACTTCAAGATGTATGGTGTGAGGGGGAGGAAGATGGCCTGGAATAGACAAGAGAGTGGGGTGGGGTGGTGGTTTGGCAGGGTAAAGTGGGAATCCTGGTTAGGAAGGGAAAAGGGGACATTGCAGACACTGGACATTGAGGTAGTAGATTAGTGTGGGGGACATGGCGGAGGCCTGGATGGAACTCAATTGTGGTGGGATCTTGTTATTGCCCGGCTGAGAGGGGGACCAGAGTGGTGTGGATTGGTGATCTGTGAGATTCTGAGCTCTTGATTGAGGCGGGGGTGGATTGTCTGTGGGGTGATTTTAATATGGTATGGGAGAGTAGGCTGGACAGAACTGATGGGGGATAGGGTAGGGCAGGAAGGAGTGGGGGATTGGAGGACTGGGAAGAGGTAGAGAGACTCAGCTCACTGATGGATGCCATGCGACTTCAGGATGGGGATCAACATCTATATACTCACTGGGTGGGAGGACTTGGTACTAGGATTGATTGGATTCTGACTGCTGAGTGTTGGGGTAATGCAGTTTGGGAGATGATGGAGGTCGAGTGGTGCCCTTGATCAGATCACTGGGGTATTCGGGGAGGTGGGAGGTTTGGAGGGAGCGGAGAGGGGCCAGGACATTGGCATCTGAACTCTTTGCTGCTGGATGAGATGGATCTGTGAAATGCATGGGTGGTGGTGGTTTGAGCCAAGGTTAATATTTGGAGGAGAGCCAGGATGAGGATTGAAGATAGGTGGCGTAGACTGAAATCCAAAGCTCAGAGGTACTGGGGGGAAGTGGGAAAGGAGCGAGGTGCTCAGCAGAGGAGACAAGTCTGTTGGGCATCTAGAAGACTAGAAAGACTACTTCTAAATTGGGCTGGGATGCTGGAGGAGGAGGAGGTATTGGACTGGAAGGCTAAGCGGGCTAAGCTGGAAGTGGTAGAGCTGTAGGATTTGTTGAGGAAGGAGGAAGTGGTGTAGGCTCAGGCCATGGCGGCAAGGCTACAGTGGCAGAGATTAGAAGAAGGAGAAAGGCCCACCAGGTTCTTGTCCCATCTCCTTCATGCTAGGGGAGCAAGACACCAGTGGGAAGGAGTTCTTAATGAGGAGAGAGAGATGGTATTAGGTATGCAGGAGATCCTTGGCCAGCTGAGCACCCACTGGAGTAACCTCTGGAGTGAAGAGGAGGGAGGGGAGGTGGCACAGGACATTGAGTGGCATCTGGAAGAGTGGCACCCGAATCCTGCAGCAGGGTTGGGGGATCTTGGCCAACCGGTTTTGGGAGAGGAGATCCTTCGAGTTCTGGCATCAACATCTCTAGGAACGGTGCCTGGGGAGGATGGTTTGCCTTGGGACTTTTGGAAATGTATGGCATCAGTAGAGGAGGCTCTGGAGGAGATATTGCTGATGTGTGATGTGGTCATCAGTACTGGGGAGTGGATTGGAGGGCAGCAGTTGGGGCTGGTGTCTCTGCTGAACAAGAATAAAGAGCATAAGGAGGACTGGAAGAACTGGAGGCCAATTATGCTGCTGGATATGGACCACAAGCTGGTCACCAAAATCCTGGTGGCAAGGCTACAGGGTGTGGCTCAACAGATGCTGGGGAAGGAGCAGCGAGGCTTTGTGGGGAGCTGACTGATCCGGGATGGCACAGTATGGGTTCATAGTGTCATTGAAGGTGCTCGGGCTGCAGGCATGGATGGCCATTTAGTCTTCCTGGACCAGGATAAGGCCTATGATAGGGTCCGGAGAGTATGGTTAGAGAAGGTACTGGAGTGTATTGGGGTACCAGTGGGCATTTGTCGATCACTCATTGGATTACTAGAAGGGAGTAGGGCTGCGATTCTGGCAAATGGACACAGGGGGGCTTTCTTCCCCTTGGGGAGAGGGGTGCCTCAGAGGGACCCACTGTCACCTATCCTTTATGCCTTCACCCTGGAGCCTTTGTTGGATCGGATCCAGCACAGAGTTGGTAGACTGAATATCTTGGGCATTAATTGGAAGGTGGGGGCCTTTGCAGATAATATGGTGGTTGGGTTGGGCTTGGTGGCAGATATAGCTATGCTCAAGAAGACAGTTGAGTGGTATGAGAGGTGTTCTGGAGTGAAACTCAACTGGTACAAGTGTGAGACAATGGTCCTTGGGGAAGGAGTCATAGGTGGGGACATCATTGGAACAATTGTCCCAGCTGGAGGAGTGGTATGGTACTTGGGTATCTATTTCTCAGTGTATGGCTCCTTACTTCCCAAGGAGTAGTGGGAGTGCAAGCTGGTAGAATGGGGGAAAGTACTGATGAGTTGGGGTGGTAGACAGGTGTCGCTGGCAGGAAGGGTAACTGTTCTGAATGTGTACTGGATGCTGAAGCTTTGGTATCTGGGCTACCATTTGGACTTCCCTAAGTGGGTGGTTAAAAAGCTTCTCAAGATGGCCCACTCTTGGCTCTGGGCTGGATGCTGGAGTCAGATTGGTTGGGAGGTACCAGCACTTTCTGTGGATCGCGGAGGACTTGGCCTGGTGGACTTTCCCAAGAGGATACTCTGCTTGAGGACATGGTGGATGAAGAGGGCCAGTTAGTTGAGAGGAGGAGAATGGGTGCCCCTTATGCAGCATTTGTGGGAGGCGAGGGTGTCACCAAGGGGTGGCTCAGGTGATCTACTATCCTTAGTGGCCTTGGATGATAGCCAGCAGATGAGATACAATGGTTTCTGGTGGGGAGTGGTAGATGGGGCCCATTGCATTGGGATCCATTGGCAAGGTACTAAAGGAGATGAGGATTGGGGTCCAGCAATGTAGAGGTGGGACAGGCTCTTGTTGAGAGAGAATCTGGTCGAGGACTTCTGCTTAGTGGAGGGCATGGAGTGTCTTAGGGGTCTGGGGCAGGACCTTTGGCTGGAGACCTGGCAGGGGGCTGGGATTGGGGAGAGATGGGACTGGGCAGGCATCTGATCATGGATCAAGGTTGTGTCGAGGTGACTCCCACAAAATTCTGGATAGCATGGTGGAGGCTGTTGCATCGAAATGTGATGCTAAACTTTAGGGCAGGCCATCTGGTGGATGGAGGGGTCTTTGATTGTGAAGAGTGTTATAATGTAGGGCATGAGGGAGGGGTGGTGCAGACTCCTGAACATTGGTTGGGGGAGTGTGAGAGTATGGAGAACTTTTGGAAGGTAGTTGGGGAGAGGTTGGGAGTGTCAGCGCCTGACCCTGAGGTGGGTGGGCAGTGGGCAGCATTGCAGTCAAGGCTGGTGGGGGGGGTGGGGAATGAGTGGCTGACAGTTGGTTGGGCCATTGCGATTTGGGTGGGGCTCGCGGAATACTGGCAGAGTGTCTTTAAGGTGGGCCCCCGGCAGCCAGTGAGACTGAGGATAGAGAGGTGAGAGGAGCTGATGCTTGAGCTCTTCAAGGCATGGTGGATTGGTTGGGGCCCCAAGGGGGGGGGATGTAAGGGACTAGTAAGGAGGATTGTAGAGAAGAGTGGTGGAAGAGTTGTGGTGAAGGTGAATGGGGTATCATTTGTAGGAACTAGAGAGGGGGGGGGTC